>JAMKCH010022104.1:0-68597 GCA_023653785.1 Ophioderma brevispina
CTTTGCATTTGTTGGCATGCTGGATATACAAATCTTGAAAGCATTTTATCAAAACGGAAAATGTATTTTCAGTCATAAAATGTTACCACATAACTCCACCCTCTCTTAAATGCGGTGAATTTTACTTCAAAAATGAATAACTTTATATACAGGCTGTCCCAAAAAAATGTTAACACTCGGTACACAGGTATTTTGTAAATAACTAAAGTACGCATGGGGCTTTGTTTGGTATGCTCTTAAAGCTAATCAAATAAGCTTTTATTTGCCGTTTATTGCATTTCAATGCGATATGTAGAACGAAAGATATGCTTCGTCAAAAAGGAGAGTACAAATTCGGATTGGTCCGATTTGTAGTGGTTACATTTGTAAGATTGTGTGAAACATGGTTTTGTAACATACTCAAAATAGGGTTATTGATTGTGTTATTGATTGGTAATTGAAACTATTGAAAGTATTGACAATCCATTTTGAACTTCATTATTGTCATATAGTGTGATCATTGTCTTTATGATCAGCAACTTTGTATTTTTCAAATATTAATCAGTCAGTTCGCTTTCATTAGTAGAGTTAGCCCTATCAAATCGCTCAAAATTACTCAGAATGTTAAACCAAACCAAATTAAACTAAACAATCAGACATTTATTGGATTTCCAAGAAAATCTATGATTCGATAGGCAGAATAAACAACAAAAACTCTAAAGTAAACAAAAAGAAAGAGGAACTTCTGATAATAAGCCTACATGGACTAATAAAGCAGGCAGAATTGGAAATAAAGATACCAGTGGCAGACCATACAGATTCACGGACCAGAATAGCAAGAACTCAAGCCAACATTTCTCTTTTTAGAAGAGCAGTTGTGGTAGATCCAACGATGAACGTTTGGTAAAAACCGGTGGCAGGAATATCGAGGTCTTTCGTAAATAGAAAAAACACTGCAAAATCTGTTTATTTGGTTATTTGTTTTCTTTTTAAGATGGAAAGAAGATGTGCTATGAAGCCAAGTATATTCCTGTTGCATCATGTATTCCAAATGTTCTAAGGCAGAAATCGGACCAAGTTGATTTTGCCCTCTCATAATTGATGAAGCATATCTTTTGTTTTGCGTATCAGATTGGAATGAAATAAATGGCATATTAAAGCTTATTTTATTAGTTTTAAAGAGAAACCAAACAAAGACCCATGCGTATTTTTCTTTTTATCAAAATGTCGTCGTTCCGAGTGTTAACATTTTTTGGGACAGCCTGTATAGGGGTAGGGTCAATAGCTGTAGAGATGTGCTGACACAAATTCGTAAGGTGTCACATTTTTCTTTCAATTTTTGCCAGCAAAACGCAAAGGGTGGTGAGTCAAAACACATGGCCATAGATAGATATGCATATATATATGAATTAAGATACAATATTATACATAGATTATATGATCACTGAACATTTTTAATGCTTCATTTCTCATGTTCACTAAGTACATTGTTTCAGATAATTTTCTGTCTGTTTCTGATTACCCCGTGGGTTTTGCAAAATGCATTATTACATTTAAAAAAAATTGTTACGATAACTTATTAAAACCAGACTAAGGCGACTAAAACTTAATAATGACTGCAATGATCAAGGCTTACCTTAACTAAAACAAGTCGATCATCCCGATGTACTTCTTTCCTTTTCGCATTGTCAATCCGCACATAACACCTTCGCCTTGACCTCATCTTTAATTGCATATTGCTGAATTAATACCCACGAGAGGTTTTAAATAATGCGTGTAACCACGTGAACGCGACGACCGTGCCTTGGTTTGAAGTTTGCTTTTTGGGGGCGAAGAGAATCTGAATGGACATCGGGTCATTGTTTCCTCAAAAGATTGCAAAAAATCGAAAACTAGAAGAATCTTTGGGAACACAAAATATGATTAATTTGTTATAAAACAGTTTTCTATCTTCTCTTCTCCGAAAGTGTAAAATTTAAAATAAAAGTCTGATCTAGAGTACTTTTAAAAGGTGCATGTCCGAAATCCTAGCACCTCCATTTTGGTTATATCCTAAGTGAAATGTTATTTCTAAAATTGCAGTAAAATCTGAACTTTGTATTTTTTGTTTTATGAGCGAATGTTCATATCACGCTACCCCAAAAGCCCTGTGTTGTAATTAATAAAATGTCCGTTAACTGACAGAAAGTACTAAAAAAAAGCGAATTTCATTCTAGATCGAATATGGATAAGATTAGGTACACAATATAATTAGTCCAAACCGTTTTTTCAGATGATGGAAAATCTTAAGGGGGGGGGGTCCGAAGCTGTAGATCACGCACTGCGCCCCTTTCATATTTCTCGTACGCACTTCCAAATGTTTCGATATTTGCAAAGTAGTCTGGATTTACACGTATCTTATACACCATTTCTATCTAACGCAGAATGTAACTGGAGATGAATTACTTCCATTTAGAGCAGTAAAAAGTGCAATTAAAAGCTTAATCAATTGGGGAGGCGACATACGATAAACTTCTACGGTCAGTTCGTCTCTTTTATCTTACAACAATTCGAGAAATGAATGTAATGTGATTTGTATTATAATCAGTACAATTTGAGGGGCATTTACATAATTTATCAACCCTAGTCTACGTCGGTCCGGTAAAGTACGTAATTCTGTTATAAATTGGAAAAAAGTTGGTAGTGTTTGTATTGAGATTTTTACTTCATTGTACACACATTCTCTATGAAGGACTGAAAAGTTTATTCTCATCGCGCAGTGTACCAATTTAGATAATATCTTCGCAGTCGTGACACAGACCTAACATACTTCCGGACCCGCAGTAACCATCCGTCATTACCACCCCCCCCCAGTGAAATTTGCTTCGGGCGCTAAAATGCCACAAAAGCTTGAGTAAAAGCTTCTAGTAATCTTCTCTCATCCTTTCTGGTCATTTAGAGCAAAAATTGTGAAGTAGCACCTCACGGGGTTAAGGTATGCGTCAAAGTCGAAGGGTAAGGGGGGTAGTTGCCATCCAAGGATATTTTAGGGGCAGTTTTGAAAATCTATGCACAATATGGTTCTATAACTCCATGTTTATGTAAACACGGTCATGTGCTATCATTTCGAGCCCTGAAACAGATGGAAACTTCAGATATTCCTAACTTTTAGAGCAAAATTCGATTTTCGTATTTTGCTGTGAAAATGTAAATTTTGCCGATGCGAACTGATGGACGTCAATTGTGACGCCATATAGGTAAGGTTGCTACCTTACTTGATATCAATAGAAAGAGAGGACCCTAGCTATCCACTGGTATCACAAAATATGTCGGATGCTTTATAACGATCTTCGAAGGGGGTGGTTAACACCACTTTTTTTGGTAATTCCGTGTTACCAAAAAAAGCTTGGTAAGACGAGGTACTACTGGTATGTGGATGAGTCTAACACCAAGGTCTACTCGATAATAGGTTTCCTTCCTGTAAAGAAATTTTATTGATAATCCTATTGATGGGTTATTCTATCTAGTCAATTTTTAAAAAAAACTTAGGAATGAATATGTGATCAGGTGCAGGTTAAATCAACTCAGATAACCAAGTAAACAAAGAAGATTCTATTAACTTTTCTTATATAGGAATCTAACACAATAACGTTTAAAATTTGATTCAGAGGGTTTTGCGAGCAACCGTTGAATTTCGATTAAGCGCAGATACTGACCCACAAGGCTAGCATTATATTTAACAAGATAACTTTTCCAGATGAGAAAGCCTCAAAACCATTATCTTTAGGTAATGTGGTTGCAAGCCACATTACCAGAACACAATGGTTGGTACTGTGGGCGTGCATCGAGTTTACAAAAAAAAAGAAATCAAAGTAGTATAAGCCCCCTCCCTTTATGGCATTAGCATTATCTACAATCGACATTCACATTGATATCCTGGAACACCGGTTCCAACTGAAGAGAACCCAGTGGAACCGGCGAACAACTGGTGGTTGAGTTTTGAAGCAGCCTCTTATTTACAAGCCCCCAATTTCTGTTACGACATCACATGGATAGCAAGGTCAGAAATACCATTTAAACACAAACAAAATTAACCTTGTCAACAAAATGATGAGTTTATATTATATAATTTATTTTGGTTGAATAAAAAGAATTTTGAGTGCCCAAAACAATTTAAATGATGATCACAATCAATACACAGAAATGTTCTGGATGTTATCCACTCTGTTTGGGTGATTAAGTTCACAATTAAAGTTTCGTTGAGGTTCAATGATGATAATGTCCTCACAGCGAAGACTCCAAAATGACAGCGTGCAGTGTCAAAGTTACACAATAAAAATTGGAAATCTTCTTCATAAATTAAATTCCTTTTCGGAGCAGTCCTGAACATATATATTTTGTCCAGCAGTTCAAGAAGAAGGGTAATATAGGTGCCTCGACGATACAAAATTTTAGTAGAATAATGTATAGTTTAGGATTCCAAATATTTCCATAGCCGTCTGTCGGAAAAGTCCACTCTTAGGACCACAATAATGGAATCAGTTTTGGATTCCAAGCTCTTTGGCTTCACAGAGGATAGCAGACAAAGATTACTTTAACTGATGTGATAGGGAACGTCCATTGTTTTCTTGCATTATGAAATAATGTACAATCTGTGCTATGGATCTTTCCCAAAAGTTACATAGAGAAATAAAATAATATTTTAATCATACAAAGGAGGATATACTCTTACACTAGAGTAGATAAGATCAAGAAGGACATGTAATTTTACTTGGACATCATGGACTCATACTCATTGATTTCATAACCACCAATGTGACAGATCGGTCAAATAGCGTAGATGCAAAGGGAATCAAATCTAATGTGTATTTGCTTGGGGTTTAACACTTTGAACCTCGATTTTCTGAAAAAAAAACTTTATTATAAAATCTCTTTATTTACACATAAAATTGTTGATTTGGACTTAATCATTTCAGGTGAGTGTTAACACATGTAAAAGCTTACAATCATGCAATAATGTGGTTTTTGAAACATTTTGAGAGCGCACTCTTTTGAAAATTTGCCATTGTCTCTTTAAACGAAGACATGTGGAATTTAAAATTTAATCCATATATGGTAATCCAGACCTTGATATAATTCGAACAGCAGCGAAAGAAACAGCGTATGTGATATAATTTCTACCGAGGATATATTTACGCTCACGACTCTGTCTCTTTCAACCTGGTCCATTTGTGTCCGAGTAAGATATGAATGAGCATGATTTGTGGGACAGCATATTATGAGTTAAAAAAATAATTTTTCTTTTCAAAAATGGAAAATTTATGAACTCTAAACGACTCGGAGGCAAGTGATGCTGGTCGAACTTGCCATGGAATAGGTAAGTACCAGTGTTTACAAAATAAACTTTGCAGTATGGCTATTTTAGACATGTATACAATATTTCTTTTCTGTGAAATATAAATATTAAATACACGATAAAAACTCCAAGCCCAACGGAAAAAAAAACACTTTTTGGAAACAAGATGAATATTGTCAACTAATCATATTCAAACTTTATTTTGTTTCGCCTCTTCGTGGTGATGAAAGACATTCATTTAAAGAGACATGAGGAGATTTCCAGGAAGAAGCGCCCCAATTTTTCTCGAACCCCGGTTTTTTACATATTTGGAATGCTTACCAGTGTATTAGGTCACATCTGAAGTGAATAAGCCGAATACGCCGTCTTTATGTAATAAGATGATGATTTAGTACTTTCTGTCGTGCACGACAGAAAGTCAAATCATGGTTTTCTATGGGGAACGATTACGATAGCAGGCAAGTTCAAAACAAGGTTTGCGGTTTTCTTTTGCACCTGTTTGTCCAATAGACCTTCGAAACGTTCTCGGTAGGTGGTCTACAACCAATCCAGTAAAATTTGAGAGAAATTCGTATCCTAAAAAATCTCCTCCTGTCACTTTAAAGTCAAACAACTGTCCGCTCTCCCGGACAATCGTCAGGCTAAATCTTGTTCTATTGTGTAAATTTGGAAGGACACATTATAGGTTTTTGCAAATTACGGTTTTGGTTGACTTTACCTTCAATGTCTGATTATTGCATTCCAAATGAAATTCCAATTTGCCAAATATCATTATTAAAATTTGACCAATTGTAATGTTTTCTTTCTTTTAAAATCCAAGGTTAAAGGACCGCATGAGCTAAAAGGAATAAAAATGATCGAACATTGGAATAAAACGAATATATTCTGTCGTTTTACTTCTCAGATTTCCTTAAAGAAAGAATTCAATTTATTTTTCCTAATAGAGATTCGATTCAATAGCGTTGGTCAACAGCGAAAGAATTGAAATATGCTAAATCTTTGTTGTCAACAACGAAAGAAATTTAATATATTAAATCTTTGTGCCAATAGAATCTTAATTCAATGGAAGAAAAATATTAATTTAGCCATTCATAATAAACAAACTAATCAAGTCGGCATTTTGTAAAGCTTATAAAAGGTAAACAGAATAAATTTTATAGAAAGATTCTTAACTTTATTTTGTTATATCAATTTTTATCGTTCAAATTTATCGTAAAATTTATCGTTCAACTCAACGGCATACCTTAATTTTCAAATAGTTCACCAATTGTAATTTATTGTATACAAAAACATAAATTAAATCGTGGCCTTTGGATACCAAAACCAGGTAAACGGTAAACAGAATAAATTTTATTGAAAGATTCTTAACTTTATTTTGTTATATCATTTTAAAACATAATATCGTTCAACTCAACGGCCAACCTTAAGTTAAATCGTGGCCTTTGGATACCAAAACCAGGTAATTGGATTGTTAACAGGGATATGATATGATAATGTTAGCAATATCAACATAGGCTGCACAGACGATGCACTAAACCGTCTGACGTACCCTTTATGGGACGTACCGTTAGAGTCTAAGGGGTAGATTGAGATGTTTTTATTGAAAAAGTATTGTAAATTCGTGGATTTAAAAAAAAAAAACATTGTAACGACAAAGATTATCCTACCGTTCCAATAAAATCTGTTAAAAATACTAAATCATTCCTCGTGACTCGAGTCCAAGGGCTTGTCGACATGATTTTTGTTCGCCGATTTTGGCGGCGACATTTTTTATCTTCAATTTTAATTTTAGTATATTTATAGGTGAGTGGGGGATGTTTGTTTTGTACTCACAGGTAAGTTGTGTTTGTTTGTTTGTTTGTTTGTTTTTTTGTCTCAATAGTAGGCAAAGTAAGTAACTCCATGCCCCTCCTTGGTATCCAATGGCACGTCCCTATGGCACCCAGACCGTTTAGTGCAGCACCTGCGTCGTCTGTGAAAACTGTGTAAGCTATTCGAAAAATGGCGGTTGCACATTTTACATCATCGGTGTTGTATTTTGGATGCCATTGTAATACAACACCCGAATCATAACTTGTGTATTAGGCAGGTCGACATATTTACATATAAAAATAAAATATTATTAACGCATACAGTGTACAACAAAATGTAAAAAAAAAAATGACAAAAATACACATTTAACTCATGTATTGAAATGGCGCTATATTTGAACAAGATTAAACTCAGTTATAGTTCAAACACATGTTTTTTCAACAAGCGAGTTTAATACAACCACGGAGACTAAATTAACGTAATCCATGGAATTCATATTTCAATGGAAATGAACTTAGCCATCTGAACGATGCTCACAAAGAGTTCTTGGTTTATTCCGTATTGAATGCGTTTCCGTGATACATGTTACTTGGACGTTTTGGTATTTTCTAAACCTTTTAATAGTGTAGCTCGATGCTCATTACATGATGTTGCATAATATAACCTAAGTCTGAGTAACCAAAGAGGTTCTATATAGATAGAGAGGCAAAACGTACGTAATCTTTAGAAATTCACCGTCTCGAATGTTTTGCCGACCACAAAGAAAACCTAGAAGTACCAACAATACGAAAGCAATGGCTGCCTCCGCTTCTTCCACATACTGGGGTGCCGCTTTGCATATCAACTAATCGGTAGTTTAGTGATACAAATTAATGTATGTGTTAGAGGTGGCCAGGTGTAATTGGTATGTAATAATAGTGTACCTGGATCATTGTGCTCAGATACTCTTTTTCTCATAATGCAATGCGGCGCTTAGGTGAAAAGATGTATTCATTGAGGCGGTTGATTTAAATAAAGACCCAAAATAAAAAAAATAAATAATTTCATTTCATTGTGTGGCCATGGTTAGGACAAAATTTAACCACCCAATAGCAACCCAACATCCAACAACTGATTATTTTGAGCGGATTGTTTGTATCGAATTGACATTATGTGTGTATTCAAGCACCCAAACTGATAATTATTCCGTGCAATATTCAAAATGTCAGCGCCCAGCACGGACGTGGTTTTGAATGCGTTTCACCCCCTTGTGAGTAACCACCAAAACATCTTTAACACTTTATGATTTTCTTAGCACGTCTGGGATAGGCTAATTACACCAATCGGCCGGTAGACCTTAGGAGGTTAACGGATTTCTCGAATAAAGCGCAGTCATCCATGCAAGTGTCTATTAAGCAATACAAATTTGCTATGCCGAATTCCTGGGTAGGTTACTGCAGTCGATTTGGTGTAGGCGCAGCTATTTTGGTAACCCATGAAACTTTTGTCATGGAACAGTGCTGCATGAATTTGTTAACTTATTAAGTCTGGTAAACTACAAATACATTATGTGTTTTATTATACTTGTTTTTAGTTGATTATAATTACTTCCCTTACTCGAAAAAATAAATAAATAAACGTTTCACGGGGATTAGAAGCAGTAACCATCCTGTATCGCGTTTAATCTAAACACTATGCTACGCAAACCGAGCTGGCAGAAAGGCGTTGTTTTGTAATATTTAAATCAGGCTTACCGCTCATATGATTGCTTATTACAATGGGTGTTTCCATAAGGTGACACCCTTCTTTCTGACACCCTTATGAATTCGGAAACCTTAACGGAATAAACCACATAAACCGTGTGGTTTATTCCGTTAAGGTTTCCGAATTCATAAGGGTGTCAGAAAGAAGGGTGATACCTTATGGAAACACCCTATTACAACTATATAAAATAAATTACTGTTACATGTATATAGCTTATCTATCATTAACTCATTTTCGATTAGTAGCTTGCAATTTTGACACGTTTTAGATTATCTAAATCCCATGACCAACATATCCATTGACAACAAAACAATCACTAGCATTGCTCCATTTTGGAGATCAGAGTGAAAACATGGCGATTTTCATGGATTTCTAACACACGCATAATTTGTAATGCCTTTTGCCATGTCACGCTACACCATTAAACCTCTCGTATATTCTTTTTGCACATAACCCACATTACCCACCAGCTTTAGGGTATTAATAAACTTAATTGTTAGTCGTAATATTTTAATCTCATAATTATTTACACACAATAAAGTCAAAACTTATGAATTCCTGAGTCAATTTGGATGCTAACCAACCAAAAAAAAATCACGAAGGTGAGCATCTATTTTCAGCATACACACCCCTTTGACCAACACAACGTAAATGTAATACTCGCCCCATACTTTATTGAAACTGACGCATGCGCGGGTACTTCAAGAAGCACATTTCTACAAGAAGCATTATACATTAATGTTGCGTATGCAATATGAAAGCTGTTTCTTGATACTTGTTTCGAGGCGATTAAAATCGACAAATTTAAACTTACTTTTTTTAAAAACACGAACTTAATTAAGCACGATACTAAAATGTCATGTACTAGAATGTCATGTTTATAAGATAAAATTTGGTAAAGGTTTGTCATATTTTGGGATTCCTTACATCATTTTCTTAGATGTTTATGTCTGATAAGATCAAAATTGACAGCAAATCAACCCAATGTATAATACGAACTCCTCCAAATCCGCCAATATCAAATCATGCATCTCCGGGTGTTTAAATAATTTCAAGTTCTTGATTTTCGTCAACCCCATATTTGGTTTTGTTTTCGTCGAATGTCTGACGAAGGGAATCGATGTACTGTCTGTGGATTTCGTCTACTTCCGCCTGGCTTGGATTCTGTATTTTCGTAACAGGAATTGGCCTGCCAACTGCAACAAAAAGTAAAGGCATGGAAAGAGATGATGTGAGAAATGCGCCCCAAATTTTTCTTCGAATTTGAGATGTTGACTTGTAGGTATTGCTCGTGTAATTGTGACACAAGCTGATTTAATTAGGCCAATTTAAGGGAATTCAAAAAATGAGCTATTATCATAACATGTCCATTCATACTTCACTGCACTGCAATTCAGTGCGAATGGATGAAAACCATCTTTGACTCAACGTAGCAGCCACACAGTTCAAATTGCATTGCGCAGTTGCTATGTTGATTCACAGATGGTATTCATCCATTTGCATTGTACTGCAGTGCAGTGAAGTATGAATGGACTTAAATGTGCATTTCGTGATTCCAACATCTTCTGTTTTATTCAATGTTCACTAGATATCCTTGCATTGCAGTGAAGAATGAATGGACTTAAAGATGCTTGCTATCATTCAAAACCACTTTCTCTCATATTTGACTTAAAAGTTGTGCAGCGTTGTAATGCACATTTTCATATGTTTTCTGTATGTATATTTCTGCATTTAATATTATTTACTAATAGCTCAAATTCAGATGGCTCAATTAGATTCAGAGTTTGACTTAAAAATCCCCAATGTAAAAATTCATACCATGAATGAAGGTAAGAGGAGTTTCATTATGAGTAATTTTGAAATGACATTTGTGCTACTACATTACTGCATGGAAAAATAAACTAGCGGATGTCGCCCTGTCAGTTGAAGAGACCAAACTCGTTTTGTAACCCTCTCTCTCTCTCGTTTCATGCTCCATGGACTTAGTCCAACCATGAACACCGAGTCTTTGACAAAGACTACACCAGATACCGCTTTCCACAATCCACCTGGCATGAGTATATTGCTTTCAGATCAATACCTCAACATGTTAAGGTTCGTTCATACTACACTGCAATGTGCGTTGCGGTAAGTTGCAGTGCTCGAATTACGGCCTCTGTCCAGTATACTGCATTTGCGGTACTGCAACCGAGTTAAATTTATTTTAACTGCAGCTGCAGCAGGTTACGTTGAGTTGCTGCAGCAAGTGATCGATATATCGGCACTGCACTGCACAGTGCAGCGAGGTATGAACGAACCTTAACTGCAGCTGCAGCAGGTTACGTTGAGTTGCTGCAGCAAGTGATCGATATATCGGCACTGCACTGCACTGCACAGTGCAGCGAGGTATGAACGAACCTTTACAGAAAGGTAATAATAGCACTGATATGTAGGTTCCAAGGCAGCGTAATGACAATGGATAATTCCAGCTTAAGCTCATAGAGCCCAAGGCACAACTGGAGTGGAATACATGCATCCGATGTGAGGAATTAGAATGCATTTAGATTAGACATGGTTGGGTCATGTCACATAAGCTGCATATGACAGTTATGCATTGATCATGATATATAGTAGATTTCAAATTAAGTGAAACTCCTTGGATATTTCCATAATATGAGGTTCAATCCCCGGCCATGCGGAGACTAGGCCTTTGTTGCCATTACAAAACATATTGTGTCCATGGTACAAAGGTACTGTGCAGAATCGGCTTACTGGAAACTGATGCATTCAGTTCTACAATGGCCTGTTAATGATAGGATTTATGTCATGGTTGGCTGAGATGTCAAATGCTGTGATAAGTAATGATATTTTACAGTGTCAAAGGTAAGTTATGTTCACATAACAACGGTTAATGAAATAATTGCTGGTGTTTTCATCCTGATTGTTCATTTGAAACATCCAAACTATCTTAGATGTGAAATAACGTATTTTAGGTAAACATTTACTAGCTACCTTAATATACATTGTATGAGTACCATAAACTTTTTTACCTGTGACCATTAAAATAATTTCTCTTACCTCTCACGGTGAATGGACAGACCTAAAACTTTTAATGAGGTCTCACTCATTTTGAAATCTACCATAACCATGGCTATTCCGGATGAATTCAATAACCATTATGAGAGGCATGTACTCAATTCCAAATTGTGCCTTCCATAGGGGGTGTATGGATTAAGTCATTAGAAACATATGTCAGATATAAGGTGGATTAAACAATGATGTTATAATGCCGGAGGTCTGTTCCGGTGTGAAAGCAGATATAGTCCGCCAGGAGCCACAGTCCGGGGCTCCATAGACGATAACGGAATAAAGCGTGAAACTAATGTTACGTGAAGAGTCAACTGAATCGATTGCCCTATTGTTCACCATTGTTCCCGGACTATGGGTACGCCAGACAATAATTACTTCTACACCGGTTTGTCTGAAAATTGTACCAAACCGGACCTTCTGTTATTGTTGGTTTTTTTTTCAAATAAAACTGCCGGTGTATAAGTAATTATAGTCCGCCGTACTCATAATCCGGCTACAACGGTAAAGAATAGGGCACTCGATTCAGTTGACTCTTCACGCTTTATTCCGTTGTAGTTTATGGAGCCCGGACTGTGGCTCCCGGCGGACTATAATTACTTTCAAACCGGGATGAGATCTGTTTTTATTATGTACAAATGTAGTTTTCTAACAACACATCTCTTCGAATACATATATATGGTATATATTAATAACAGAAAGGAAGCATATCCTGTGATAATATATTACTAGCTCAATATTTCACGGTTCTACACAATTTCAATAATTTATATTTACGCCTTTCAATGCCAAGCAAAGCTTGAACAAAACGTGACAAGGTCTCAATATTGAATTTTTTTACATCCAAATATAACAAATAGATATTGGAGATTAACGTAATATAAGTCAAAGTAGCTTCTTCTCTCGAGGGTAGTAGTAAATGTACTAATGAAATTGTTTTTGTGTAAACACTCACACACACAAACACACACAAACAGGCACACACACACACACCACAACAGGATTTTTTTGCTTAAAGGGGCATTTCGTGATCCACAACCTCGTCCCCCCGACTTATCTAAAAAGTTGATATTTTTATATCACTGAACCGCTAGCTAGTAATCTATATGTACCTAATCTGTACCTAAATTCGGTCGTATCTGTAGGAAATTCGCAATTTTGTATTTTCTGTCCGTAAAACGGAACAGAAATTACAGCACAGTGGCCTATGGGACCGTGGAAAACAAGCATTTGCTCATAACACAAAACCGCAAGATCGGAATCGGGTAAAATTTTGTGAATACGCTTTTCTCAAGGGTTTCTAGTGGACCATGAATAAAACACAAGATGCTGGAATCACGAAATGCACCTTTAACTGCACTGTTAAAAATTTCCGTAAATTAAGAAAACAGATTTTCCGTAAATTTACGGAAAATCTGTTTTACAAAAACAATAAAAATAAAAAACATAAAAAATGTTAATTTACGGAAATATTTCAAAAAATTCTGGCAGCAATATTTCCGGAATTTTTTTTTTTTGGTTCCGTAATTTCAAATTATGGAAAAATTCTGTTAAAATACACATTTTTTCCATAATATGAGACATATTTCTGTAAAATTACTGTCAAATTTCCGTTAATTGACAGAAATTTCTGTAAATTTACCCTAAAAATGACTGGAAATACTGCTGCCAGAAATTTCCGTAAATTTACGGAAACTTTGTTAACAGTGTGTGTTAAAAGAAACCACGTTTTTAGATAACTGTATTAAACTGTGTTTGGGTGAAGGGCTTTTTTACAGAATAAATTTCATTCCTTATTATACGCTTTATTTCGTAATATGTTTATTAAGGTGACGGGTTGTCCTTATCTAATACATATTGGCAAATTTCATTCCTCTCAGATTTTGAACAAAATCCAATGTATATTGAACTGGGCGACGAAAACAGAAAACCCTGTTTTACGGGCGAGCGTACCTTTCGAGTAGGGTCGGTCGGTCGGGCGAATTTTTTTTTTAATTTTTTTCTATTCTGGAGCTCAAAATTGGCCTAAAATAGCCCCAAAATCTGAAAAATCAAGAGAAAAAATGAAAATTTTTTACAAAATAAATTTTCTTTAAAATATTTGCCAAAATTGATAAATTTGGGCTAAAAACAGGCTGATAAATTACATGATTTTTGGAAAAACTAAAAAAAAAAAAAATTCTGCAAAACTGAAAAATCAGGGTCGGTCGGGCCCGTAAAACAGGGTTTTTTTTATTTTCGTCGGCTAAGGGTAAATATTATACTCACCAACAGTATGAATTGGCCGTCTATATGGTAAAAGTCCTAAGTTGTAATTAAAAAAACCGCGACCTCTGAAAACCGGAGGTGCAAATCCAAAGACTTTGGTAAATAGAGTCTGGAACTTGCGCAGTAAAGAACCCTCAGGGCTTGGCACTTGTTGATATATGTCCATTTCACCAAATGAGTATACGGGTACTAAATGAGCTCTGAAAGGTATCAAAATAAAATTCTTATTTGAATAATATATTCCCGGTCAGAAAAAATCACCGACACCGCTATATCATGTTTCAAAGCTTGGTAGCTCTAGTCAGTGGCGTAGCCGGGGGGGGGGGGGGTTGATTAGTCGGTTGGGTGAAGCCCTGTCAGTTCACTTGACAGAATTCAGGTCACAGGGCACATTGCAGCCTGGATGGCCGGTGTAAAGAAATTGAGTGTCCCCCATGAGAGAGAGAGTGTCCTAGCTACCATAGCAACATGTACGGAATAAACCGTGACCTTGTAGACGAGGCCATTTGTGTACAGTGCTGAAACAAATGATGCATACAGCACTCAATGGAGAACACAATACTCACAATAGACAGATGGGTGGTAGGACATTCAGTCACACGGACACTGTAGTATATGACACCGGCAAAGTGTAGGTTTAACGTTTAATGATAAGTGTGCGACAAGTAAATTTTTACAAAATTGTGCAAGAATTAGCAATCAGAAGACATTAAAAGCAGAAGAAATCCACAGTTTTACCCCCACAGGGGCTTCGACCCCACCCTTTTTGGGATGTGACACTGGCCTCCCCAATATGAAAATCCTAGCTACGCCACTGGCCCTAGTTACTACATTGGATAAACACTAAGTTATACGCACCCAAGGATGTCATATATAGAATGGATAACCAGTCCTTTCTTGTGCAGTGTACCATGTAGGGCACTCACATATTGGCTTTGGTGCGCATTTACAATTACAATATTGACCTTGTGTCGCTACATATTATGGGCAAGGCGCATTTTTCATCTGTGGCCAAGAATATAGGACGCGAAAAAAGTGCTAATTGTAATTAGCTTTCTTAATCTCATGGGTACTACCTGCCTATCCATCGGCATCTAAGCATTATTTGATTGGTTACTTTGCAGGTAATGTTATGTAATGACCAAGAAGGTACCTTGTGTCCTGTAATGAGGCAATCAGATGAGACTGTACACTGTTAAAAATGTTCCTAATTTTACCAGACTTTACCTTTCAAATTACGGTAAACCCCAATCAATAATCTCCACGCTTTTATTTTACAGGTTTATTAAGGCTTACTGTATTTTGCGAAACAAAACAGAACTCCCATTGGATTACACGCTTGAATAAAGCGTGTAATCCAATGGGAGTTCTGTTTCGTTTCATTTCGCAAAATACAGGAAGCCTATTTTAACAGTGTATTATAATAGGTGGTGCTCAGGGGGTTAAAATAGACGATGAAAGACATACACAAAACCACCTATAACAACCTGTTAAAAAGGTGATTAGAAACTTATTTAATTCCTACACTTTAAAATAATATGCACACCCTTTTAGTAGGCTTTGTACCGCTTTAACTTACCTATTTTGTATTGCCTTTCGAATGAACCCTTTCCTCTTTCCCAGATACAGTCGATGTGTTTTAGGATTAGCTTCTAGTGATTCTTTAGCCCCACCCACGACTACAACAGCAGCGTTGCCTGGTCCAGATTTACCAAGAAGCCAGTCTAAGCTTTCCCTACTGACGTCGCACAAACCTTCATGACAAGGAAAGGAAATATGACAAATATTCCGGTTTTAAAGAAATGGACCGTTTGTCGAGGGTAAGGTAACAATACATAATATGCAAATGTCTCAGATTTAAGGTTTTCTCTAGCAAAGAAAAAGCTAAAAAATGCACACTGATAGATCTCAGATTTAATCCTCTATTTGAAAATAATGTTTTGATATAAAGAAGTGGATCAAAACTAAAACAAACTATACACTATTAAAAGTATATATATCGCAATGTATGATATATTTTGATAAATTCTTCGAATATCTCCTCTGGCGTCTTTTGAATGGGATATGTTTTAATGCGACGCCTGCACATTAGGCAATTTGACTTGTGCCAAATGATCGGAGGTGGACAAGAAAAAAACAAACCAAATATAATTTTAAACAGTTTTGAAAGATAACGCATGGCAGCTCACAACAAATTTCAGAGACCTCTGTCTCCATTACGGTCCAGTACACACCGCGGACTTTGTGGCTTTATGGTGAAACAGCGCCATGAATCTGCTTATCTTGTCTTCGAATATGCTTCCGGAGTTATCATAGACTCGCTGAAGGAGTCGCCGTGTTCAGATGGCCCCATCAAGAAAAAAAAAGCCAAATACATCCAAAGGGTCAGATCTGGAGATTGTAGGACCTCTCTCCCGATTAATTATTGTTTTTTTTTTTCCTCGCAATACCTGTTCTGGCAATCTGTGACAAACCTCATTCTGTGCGCAGGAGCGCCGTTCTTTGACCACACAGTATGCACCACATGGTCAAAAGCCCATTGATTTCCCCTTGAGAAACTCAGAAACTAAGAGTGTGGATTGGGCTTATTGGAAACGGGTGTCTCATTGGTAATTTTATCTGTCTTCAGAACATTTATGGGCAGGTTTGTCTTGTCATGAATGAACAGGTCGTCCCATTAATTAATTGATGGTGAATTCTCCAGTTTCCTGCGGCAAACAATTTCGACATTTGTGATAGACACAGGACGTTTAGTACGTCAGCCACTTTGAAAAAGGGCTCTAGTTTTCGAGATAGGTTAGGTGGCCGAGTAGAAAAATGCCAATGGTACCATGTGTTAGGGACATATGTTTGGATCATCACCTGGGTGGATGTAGAAATCAGAAGTGGTGCAATTGTTTTTTATGGGCCAAAAAAAGTCAAAATTGACCCAAAATTAGGTAAAAATCGTAGAATGGCGATTTAATTATTTCGACTTCATATTGAAATGTAATACTAATAAAATTCCCCCAATATATAGCTGTAGATTCAAGAAGAATTTGAATGTTGGAATCTGGGGTTAATTTTGACCCCAGAAAGGGCCCAAAATGGGTCAAAATTGACCCAAATAAGGTAAAAATCATAGAATGGTGATTCCAACTTTATATTAATGTAACAGTATTTAATTTTACCCACTATATAGCTGTAGATTCAAGAAGAATTTGAATGTTGGAATCTGGGGTTTTTTTACCCCTGAAAGGGCCAAAAAAGTGTCAAAGTTGACCCAAATGTGGTAAAAATCATAGAATGGTGATGTATTTTTTCCATCTTTTCCAAATGTAACAGTTCATTTGCCCCTCTATATAGCTATAGATTGAAAAATTTGAATGTTGGAATCTGGGGTTATTTTTGACCCCAGAAAGGGCCAAAAAGGGGTCAAAATTGACCCAAATTAGGCAAAAACCATAGAATGGTGATTTATTTATTTCCACTTCATATTGAAATGTAATACTCTTTAATTTCCCCAATATATAGCTGTAGATTCAAGAAGAATTTGAATGTTGGAATCTGGGGCCAAAAAGGGGTAAAAATTGACACAAATATGGTAAAAATCATAAAATGGTAATGTATTTATTCCATCTTAATTTTAAAATGTAATAGTATATAGTTTATTTGCCCCACTATATAGCTGTAGATTGAAGAATTGAATGCAAACCCCAGAAATGGCCAAAAGGATAAAAAATGACTTAAAATGGGTAAAAACAAGGACAATTGTATTTGGTATGCATATATGTTTCAATATTAAGGCATTACTTTCAATAATCAATAGCCAATTTAAAATATGTATTCACTTTTATCAGTAGTGACATCCAAAATTGAAAACTTTGGATAATAATGGTCAAATTACACCTAATTTGGTAAAATATATTAAAGGGGGATGGCCCGATTTAAGGATATGAAGTTTTCATCTTGATAGATTGGCCTTCACTCCAAAACCCCATCTGTAAAATTTTACGCCGATATTTCAACCTGTTTTGATGCGAGAGCTAAAACCTTGATTTTATAGGCCCCATAGAGGACTGTGTGAAATTAATATTGGTCGACCAAAATGGGTCACATTTTCGCTCATAACTTCCAAACCAAACATCCTTTGGCTCTAAGATTTCACAGGGTAAATGAGAAAAATAGTAGCTTTCTTCTGATACCAAAATGTTGACCACTTCCGGTAAAATCTGGGGCTTCTGGGGACGAGGCTATTAGCGATCGGGCCATGGACCTTTAACCAATTAATGCATGGTTTACATATTTGCAGTCTTGCTCTGTTAAAATTGGTAATAATGCACAATATCAGGCTTGTAACCAGGGGAGGGGCGGTGGGGGCTGACGCTCCCATTCCATAAACCCCATTACCCCTAAAAGGCAAAAATAGATTTTGCGAGTGAAAATATGTAGGTAAAAAGTCCACTTTTGCCAGATTTGCCCCCTTTGTAATTTTGGAGGAGCAAATTTGCCCCTTTGTAATTTTGGGGGTTAGTCCCCTTTTGAAAAAAATTGCCCCTCTCATAATTAAGTGTTCCTTTTACTGACATTCGCAATGAAAAACTTTGAAAAGGGATCAAAATGGTCCAACCCAAATGAAGTCAACAAAAGTATCGGAGCACTATTGAACTCTCATACCTATTTTAAAGAGTATCCTTCATGCTGTTGAGCAATCTCTTCAACCTTCTTACATACTACTATTTCCACAACGCAAACGCAATCTTCAAATATATCATGGTGGCCATCTTAGACATCTTTGAAAAAAAATAATAAATAACAAATAATAAAGGCCTCCCTCACCAACTTTTTCAAAAGTCTGGACGATCAACTGTTTTATTTTTTTTACCTTTTACTTGGCCTTAAATAGCCTCGTCCCCGGGATCAACAGATTTTTGGTGTCTGTAGAAAGGTACTATTTGTCTCATTTGTGACACACCACTACAAAACCAGGAACAAGTCGCAGTGACTTATTCCTCATTTGATCAGAGCCACTCAGAAATATCTAAATCAACAGTTCATTCATCTTTTAAGACCTTATTTGTTATGCTGCACTATTCAAATTCACCCAACCAAAGTGTGCAGACAACTGTCTACATAAAGCACAGCTGACTGTTAGCATTCCAGTCATTTGTCTATCACAAGCACATATGCTTAAATGCAAAGAATACCTCCAAAGTCGCAAAAGCATCATGTAGCATTTTTGTAAAAAAAAAAAAAAAAAAAAGTCTCGAAGCACACAAAAGATTGGAACTTGACAAAAGAAACAAAACACATATTAAAGTAAACAAAGGAAGTCTAGTTTTATCGACACAAGTTTTAATAATCAACATAATCAGTTCAATGATAAATGAACTACAAAACCAGGAACAAGTCGCAGTGACTTATTCCTCATTTGATCAGAGCCACTCAGAAATATCTAAATCAACAGTTCATTCATCTTTTAAGACCTTATTTGTTATGCTGCACTATTCAAATTCACCCAACCAAAGTGTGCAGACAACTGTCTACATAAAGCACAGCTGACTGTTAGCATTCCAGTCATTTGTCTATCACAAGCACATATGCTTAAATGCAAAGAATACCTCCAAAGTCGCAAAAGCATCATGTAGCATTTTTGTCATGACTTAAATTCCATCACTTGGCTAGTGAGATTAGTCTACATAAAGGCAACTGAAGTCATACTTGCTTTAATTGTTAAAGATGAATGAACTGGGGATTTAGATATTTCTGACTGGCTCTGATCAAATGAGGAATAAGTCACTGCCTCTTGTTCATGGTTTTGTAGTGGTGGGTCACATTTACTCTGTGAAATCGTAGGACTTAAAATATTTAACTTAGATATTATTAGATATAACTTAGATAGAATGTATTATTTTACACAGTATTCTAGGAGGCTTCATAAATCATGTTTTTAGCCCTCATATCAAAACTGGCTGAAATGATACGGGCACGATAATTAACAGATGGGTATTGGAGTCAGGCGATTCAATCAAGATGAAACTATATCAAATTTGACCCTAGATTCCAACATTCCATTTCTTCTGGAATCTTCTGCTATAGAGTGGGGAAAATGAAATACTAGTTTAAGTTGGAATAAATACATCACCATTCTATGACTTTTACCTCATTTGGGTCAATTTTGACCCCTTTGGGCCCTTTCTGGGGTCAAAAATAACCCCAGATTCCAACATTCAAATTCGTCTTGAATCTACAGCTATATAGTGGGAAAAAGTAAAAAATGTTACATTAATATGAAGTTGGAATCACCATTCTGTGAGGTTTACCTTATGTGGGTCAATTGTGACCCCTTTTGGGTCCTTTCTGGGGTCAAAATGAACCCCAGAATCCAACATTCAAATTCTTCTTGAATCTACACCTATATAGTGGGGAAATTTTATTAGTATTACATTTCAATATGAAGTCGGGATAAATAAATCACCATTCTATGATTTTTACCTAATTTGGGTCAATTTTGACCTTTTTTGGCCCATAAAAAATAATTGCACCACTTTTGATTTCTACATCCACCCAGGCGATGATCCCCACATATGGTAGCAATGAATATTTTCTACTCCTCCACCTACCCCTTGGTGCCCAAAACTGGTCCGGGCTGACGTACTAGTTGCTTATATAACTGCGAAGATGATTCGCGAGGTGGATATTCAAAGACAAGCCAGGCAGGTGGTTCGCAATGGTATTTCCCACATGCGACACAGAGCCCGTCAGTACACTGACCGGGATGCAGGCATGTGGAGGACCCTAAGACTCATGAAATTGTCTCGTCAGTGTATTATGTTTCAAAACTGTTTAAAAGTTTTGGGATCCTTTCTGTTACGGGTCTTTTACACTAGCGGTCCGGTTCATTGGCACAAGTCACCTCTGCTCCATCTTAATTGCACTCCATTGCAGTCAATGCATGAAGCTAATCCATTAAGACCAAAACAGAGGAGCTATCCTAAGAATTCTTATGCATTCTACAATTAGGCCAGAAAAAAAAGTTTGCTCAGAAGATTTTTTTGTTTTAATTAAAAAAACATGGGTCTTTTAGCGCATGTTTTTTTTAAGTTTTTGCTACAAGTTTTTTAAATTAAAAAAAAAAAAAAAATCGCCCCGAAAAAATGAAAAAAGTGGTTAAAATGGCAATAAACTTTTTTTTTTAAAATCCCGCATTTTGCATATTGAGCATTTTTTTTCCAAAAAAAAAGAAGCGCAATTCGCATTCGCAATTTTTCACATTTTTTCTGAGACAAAACTGTTTTTTTGCCTTACTACACAATATATAATTTAAGTGTTATATACACACTACGTCATAACTAAACTAGTGTTATGTAACATGAACTATATTCTTGAAAATACAGCTTCTGGGCCACCTGAATGTTTTAATTAAAAACAAAATGGCGACACAAAATAAAAAAAATGTTGACTCTAAATACTCGGCTACAAGGTATAGTTCCGTCCAAGACCTGTCCAAAGATGAATTGGAAGGGGCCAGAACAGAAAGATAGAAATAGCGGCTCCTGGTCCCTAATTTTTTAAGGGAACCAGGCGCCGTTTTGTGGCCGGGAGTTATTTTAACAAAATTATTAATTACGCAAGTACAATGGGGAAGTCTCAAAACTTATAAGTCCCAAATCGACAGATATTTAAGCGGCATCGTAACAGTTCCAGCCCAAGAATGCTTTCAAGCTTAATACTTAAATAGTAATCTAAATCCTGCTAAAAACGAAGAAAATACATTACATGCGTAAGTGTTACGAAAGTTCCAAAAGATTGCAAACTTTGGAAGCGGTGGAAATTGGACCGACCAGCTACAAGTTACTTCCGGGTTGGGTTTGAAAAGGGTTTCTAGATATGAGTCGCACACAGTAGTATTTAATTTAAAAATTTGGTGGAGATTAGAAAAACTCCGTACGTGTATTTTTTTTTTTTTTCTGTTACCCTTTTTTTTATTTTGTTGATGCCCAAGATCAGTCCATTTATCGTACGCTTATAGGATATGGCGCAATCAGTGTTTAAGTGTGTTAAATTGACTGTAGATGTCAAATGTCTCCAAGGCGTCCATGTGCTCTCGCCCGTGCTATCGGACCAAGTTTTTCATGTCACATTGTAATCCGGCGGTAATGTGCACTGAAATAACAATTTATGTTGTGTAATTGTATTCCAAAACCAATTCTTTTTTTTTTTTTTTTTTTTTTATCCAAATCGGAGCAGTTTTAAAATTTGACCCCTGTACAACTGAAATTGACCCTTTTTATTGATTTTTGCTGTTTTTAGCCTATAACTCTGAAACTTTAGGCTGTACATATTACAAACTATACCTTTTCTGAATCCTTATGGTTAGACACATAACATGGTGTGCTTTTCAACATGATTGGATCAATTTAAAAATTTGACCCCTGTACAAACTTTGTTTTGGCCCCCCTCTCCTTAAGGCACCACTTGCGGCACTTAAGAATCACGTTTTAGGGGTTCCTGTCAGTCTGTCAACATATTTAATCACTCAAACCTTTTGTACTTGAGATGTGTTACAAATGTGTGCTAGCTCCTGGGTTATATCGCCGTGCTATCGGACCAAAGGTTTTTCATGTCACATTTTAATCACGGCGGTAATGTGCACTGAAATAACAATTTATGTTGTGTAATTGTATTTCAAAACCAATTCGGATGCCTTTTCAAACGAAAGTATTCAATAACTTTTAATTCATGAACTGAGTACACCAGAGGACCGGGCGCAATTTTGCTTTCAAAATCCGGCGCCCGGGTGCCGATTTTTCTGTCTTACCGAGCGCCAAAACTTGGGAACCACTGGGTAAAAATCGCCCGGCGCCCGGCTAAGGAAAGGCTTGGTTCCGTCGTTAAATGTATTAAAGAACTCTGAATTTCTCATTTTAATTACAAACACACACGTCTTTGCTTTTGACGAAGTAAAATGACAAATGATCTAAAGAATTCAAAATGGCCGCCAAAACGCCCCAATACATTTATGGAGTACCTTAATTTTTAAGGTAATGATCGTTATGTGACTGATGATGCATTGTTAACTTAATGTAATTGCTTTAACTACAAGAAAACCTATATATATATATATACCTAAGGTATTTTTCTCAAAATAGCGGCTAAGAAGAATTCAAGATGGCAGTTTAATCACAGTTATGTATCACATTAACTCTATTGTGTGTGGGGAGATTATTTCGTTGCTCTAAATTATGTATATTACAATTATTAAAAACGTTTATTACTAAACCATAATATAGCTTATCTTTAAAAAAAATCTCCCTAACTCTAAAACTCTCCCTCACTCTTCCCTTCTGAAGACTATACATATGGTTTGACCAACTATAAACAATAAAATACTAGCTTGAAAAGGCCACTTCGTCTCCAAGTAAAGTGTACTGCTTTACCTAACTAACTGCTCGTTGTAAAATCGTCAATCGAGAAATTCAATTATGAAGACCTTGATTATACGTATTGTATAATTTAATTATTGAAAGAATGGTTTTGCTACAAGAAATGAATAGACCAGCATACTTTGTGGAGGAACGTCACCGCCGATTTATATTACACTTTCAAACAGTTTCATTAGATATTTAATTTTAAAGAGAAGCAATACGTAGTTCAACCTAAAAATCAAAGGCAGAGTAAATAAAAATACCCGAGTGACTTTTAATCTTGACCATAATTTTGATCAATTGTATAAGAGCTGCCTTTACCAAAACTCAGAATTGCGGAGTTATTTAATTACAATTGAGATTGCACAGGGATGGAGAGAACAAAATAAAAACGGGGTAAAGGGGTAAATCACATAACTTGCTCCAGTAAAAGGTTGTTGATCTCAGACACATACACACTAAAAACAACGTGGTCATTTTCCGTGGTTGGAGTCAACTATGCACACTACTCCGAAACAGTAGTCAAATTTTGACCACGAAAAGGATTAAAATTGACCCTTTCGTTGTCAAAATTTGACCACTATAAAAAGAGATCATTAAAAAGAGATATATTATGTAAGAATATATTAGAAATACGTTTAGGAGTAAATTGAAATGGTTAGAAAGGAGTCATTATTTACGGCAGGGAGGGAATGGGGGATTTGAGGGGAATACAAATAAAGTCTTAGCGAGCGGGGAACATAAACAAATTATATTTATTATTATTATTACTACTTCTACAACTATGCTACCCCCTACGTTAGTGCGAAATTGGCTTTTGTTATTCACTCAGAACGCTCTTAGGGCGAAATATCATTTACCCCTAACGTATCCCTTTGTATTGTGGTTTATTCCGTTTTGGATAACAAAGGATACGAATATTAATCTATGCAAATGAAGGATAATCCCCTAGAATAACAAATGATATGAATATTAATTAATTTAAGTAACTATAAGAGCTCATTTAACCTAATGAATATTTAAACCTTTCTTCCTAATTATCATTTTAGAGTTATTATTATTATTATTTTTTATTTATTATTATTATTATTTCTGTGCTATCTGGAATCTGAAGGCAACCTTGAGAAAGGGGTGTCCTTCTTACCTACAAACATGAAGTATTCTCTGGAGTACGGGCAAAGAAACACTCCCTGAAGCATCAGAAGGTATGATGTTATGCCAGGAAAGATTTCACTGAAGCCTGTTCCTTCAGTCGAGAAGCTAACGAAGGCACCCATACTCATAATACCATGCGGATGGAATCCAAAAAGGTAGTTGTGTGAAGGATCCAACTCGACAGTCTTGTGTAAGTGTGCTAAGATAAAAAAAATAAGATAAAAAAAATAATAAGATTTAGATTTTTATCCAATAACAAATGTCTAAAGGACAGACGTAATTATATAACGATTCCCCTAAGTCTTTACATGTATAGAATTTTCCCTTGTTTTTCAATTCCTTGTTTTCAAAAACTTTATCACATGTCAGTTCAACCATTCATTGGTTTGGTATTTTCCAAGGCAATGTACTATTCCGCGGGCAACATAAGTACTATTTCCCCTACGCGTTACCTTTGGCCTAAGTGTAATCTTTGCTGTTTTCAGTTGGGTAAAGCGTCGCGGTTATTTGAAGAGGCGCTTGTGAAAAAGGCAGTTCTTTGTGAAAACACCGATCAACATCAGCCGTAAAAACAAATTAAGCAACAAATGCTGCCAACATTTGATAATAATGTGTAATGTTCGATGCAGATGTACACTACAGCAAAAGTACTGAATATGAGCTAAATCATTTTTAGCACATTACAGGGTGTAACTTGGCTAGGCAAGCTACAGTGTAAATGTGTCATTTGTGTAATCGACCGTCATAGACATTACATGGGGTAAGTTTTTAAATATGAAAGTTTGACGGGATAGGTTTTGTGATATATTTGGAAATCACGTAGGTAAAGACCTGTTTCGAGATGTTGATCTGACATGTCCCAGGTATACTAACACATACGATAGCAATTGTGTGAAGTAATGCCAAACACACAATGGATGATGTCACTAGCCCTGGGCTGACAGGCAAACCGGGCAGGCAAGTCAACCTAATTTGATGAATGTATAGACCGTATTCAATAGCCAGCCATGTTGGTGGACAAGATAGACGCATTCCACAATACTACAATACATTCACCTGTCAATGTTCTCTGTGCAATCGCTAAACATAGATCGATTGACAGCTGAATGTATTGTAGTCCTGGAATGCATGCATCTTGTCCACCAACATGTCTGGTGGCTGACGTCATATTGAATACGGTCTATATCAGTTACTCCTACAACCTGACATTCTCTAATGCTCAGACCTTTCTGGTTTGGTCCAATACACACATATCTATCATGAACCTTCTTAATTTTTCTGTCCGGAGTGACGATATATATCTTGCACCATGTCGCTTAAAAATAAAACATTTGTTTTCTTGGCATCCCTCTTTCATCAAACAGCTCTTGGATCATTGTATATCCCTAACGTCCCTTAACTGCATTTAAATGCCCTTATTGAAAAAATAGCACGGAGCGGACCCCTGTCTTGTTTTAGATTGCCCCTAGATCTGACAAGAAAGATAACGCTAGCTCCCCTTTTGCGGTGATCGTCAGATTTTGCTCTAGGGATATTAGGGATATGTATTGTGTCTGCCGGTGTGTCTGTAGCTTGTGGCTGAGAAAGAGCATATCAAATCTTAATATGTTTGGTGTTCACGTGTCTATCCTCTACTTTTCTTCGTTTGCCAAATAAGGTTTCGAAAGACTGCTTTGGAGAGTTTTGTCACCCCTTTCAGAATTTCACAGATGGTGCTTGTGCTTTCATGATAAACTCTGGCACTGGAGTCCCTGTACATAGCCTTGATGAAACAATGTCCTTTCTCTCTCCAATACGGTAAGTAGTGCTTCATAATCTAAGCTGTTGAATGCTTTCTCATTGTCCACAAAGTCCAAGCGCATGTAGAGGCAGTATAGTTTTCTCTTACTTTTCAATAAACTGGCTTAACGTGTGCAAATGCGCCGATGTTCTAAATCCCAGCATAAACAATGCTGGAGTTGGCTAGTATCTAGTCTGTTTTTTAATTAGTATGATGACTCTGGATTCCACTTAGTAGATACCGGATTTGTCAGGATGTAACGGTTTCTTCTCCTTGAGTATATCCACGGTAAGCTGGCCTTCCCCTATGGCCTTTCTTTTTTGATGTGATGAAGTGTACTACATGCTACTTTTTTCAGGATAGGTGGTACCTCCTTTGTCTTTCCCTCCATTTTCTTTTTGCTCGCTTATCAGCAATTAAACCTCTGTTCCGTTTTGAGTAACAGCCATAATAAAATGGTTCTACCCCTTTTGATTGAGGGAGAGAGAGAGTAAGTGTGTATGTATGTGTGTGTGTGTGCGCGCACGTGTGCGTGCGTTCGTTTGTGTATGTGTCTGTTCTGGCCAGGGACAAGGAGTTGCCTCTACAAAATTTCTTACCTGGAAAAAAGTTAGCCATGTGTTTCCATACCGCCCATCTTCGACACCAATTTGAACGTCTTCCCCCTCTCGAGGGTGTGTGACGATCGTAGATTAGCCAAGCGTACGTTAGAAGTGTGACCCAATAGAGTCTTGTAAAGAGCAAGACGAACGTAAGTAGTATGCATAACACTCCCAGCAAAAGAAAGCAGAAAGCAAAATGTGATACAGAGATGGTCTCAAGGCGGCGGTGAAGAGGAATGTTTAATGGCGCGAGTTCGACTCCCAAGACCTTACGCAGTTTCCGATGAGAACTACAAAACATTTATATAGACATTGGTGAGTTCAAAAGCAAGTTTTGGTCTTCAAGGTTTTATACATCCTGAATAGACAGTGGTAGATTTAAATACTACAAAATAAATTATCAAGATTCTTCTTCAGAAAACATCTGGTTTTTCAAATTCCAAAAAACATTTAAAAAAACCTGGTTTTAAGAACCAGGTTTCTCAAAAACTTTGCCTATCAAATCCGAACAATCTGGCTTGTCAATCGAGAAACCAGGTTTTTCAAATCTAAAGGGCAAACTTTTAAAAAATCAAACTTGGGTTTTTTAAAAACTTGGCTTTTCAAATTGAGAAACCTGGTTTCTCGATCGAAACCAGGTTGTAATTAGAAAAAACCTGGTTTCTCAAAAGCCTGGCTTCTCGAGCTCGAAGAATTAATTTTTTTCGAATTCGACAAACTCGGTTTTTCGACTAAAAACAAGTTGTAAGGGCTCGCTTCAAAACTCAACCGCCGGTTAACCTCCGTATTTCATCGTTTAGAACAATAGAAACGTGTTCTAACCAGGCGGAACCCGCAAGCAATTGGTGGTTAAGATTGAAGCATTCGGCTTACTGTATTTTGCGAAACGAAACGAAACAGAACTCCCATTGGATTACACGCTTTATTCCGTTATGCACGTTATGCATGCATGACGGAATAAAGCGCGTATTCCAATGGGGGTTCTGTTTCGTTTCGCAAAATACAGTAAGCCAAGAATTCCCTGTGCTTTGTTATGTACACCAGAGGCATTTTGTAATACACAGCCTTTCGCTACCTTACCTAAAATGGTTCAGACTTACCCATGGTTCAGACTCTCCATATGCACATCTCTGTACCTAAACATCAGAAATATGCCAAACTATATATTTCTGATTCCTTATATTGAGACGAATCATATGAAATACTTTTTAACTAAAATGAACCACTTTCTATGACTGATCTGTTTAGATTCATGATGGCTGCCAAACGGAACCCGTGCGTAAAGATTCTAAAAATCATGTTAGAATTTAGATTTAGGGGGGTTGCATAGGAACCCATGTAATCTGCTAGACTATAATGATCATTTCCACTGGACCATATTATACGTGCTCTCACTAGTAGGCCTATAAGACCTATACTACCACACATTTCGACCTCTACATACTGTCCCAATAAAAACTATACAATCAACTAAAAATTATAAAAAATATAAACTGTGCATTTGTGCCAGATAGTTTGACTTTATTTTTAGACAAGATCCTAAGCTAAATCCACGCATTTATTCCATCCAATTTGATGGACCCTAAGCGGAGATATTGTCAGTTGAACACAAAGGATAAAATACAACTATGGGCCGTTTTTTTCACCCGAATGTTCAAGAAACTAAAGGTATAAGGCGTGTAGCATCATTGTGGGATTAAACCCTTTTAAAACAAAAGAATATTGTACAGATCAGAGTGAATGTATTATCATGCATTGAACTAATCATATATTATTTTTCAGTGAAAGTACCGGATTATTATGACGTGGGTGAAATGAGGGACTCACTCTCAGGGGGACAATAATCATGAAATTCATGGAGATTTGGGGAATTTGACTGCTGAAACTTATGTAACAGCCTACAAGCCTGTTGAGGGACAAATGTGGACAACGCTCTAATGTGGAGGGACAATTTACCCTTCCACTATTCCTCACTGCCTCCAAGATGCCAGGGAGGAATATGATGAAGAAAGTGGTGTTCAACAAAGAGTAATAAAGGAAAGGATGGTTGTGTTCAAAGGTCTCAGTTTACTTTCAACAAGGGTGTTTATTATGGTTCTACCTTTTGCTGAAACCTGGAGTAAAGTTGAGAGACAACAAGTCTGTTTGGAATTGAATTTCCCGATGCTACATGTATTTATTAGCAATTGCGACATTATAAAGTAATAAATTATGTTTATAGTCACAGAATCATCCTTAATACCTATTTTTATTTTAATTTTCAATAAAGAATGTCTTGAAGGTGATTTTCAATGGCAACTTTGTTGAAATCAGGATAGCCGAAAATGGCCCCCAACAGGTTTTCAACTGTCTCAGATAATTAGCCATAACTCCTGAACCAGACCCCCCCCCAAATTACAACAATCACCAACTAAAAATCTCATGAAAGCTGGAACACTCTTAAAAAGAATCAGTAAAACTCCAGTTGAGATGAACTCAAATTTTGTGGCCAAAAAAATTAATCTTTGATTGTATAGTTTTTTTGTTGGACAGTCTGTATATACAGTATCCGTGCGTAAAGATGTTGGTACCTATAAACAATCCTTCCAAAACAGCTAAGGATGTCTTAAAAGCAGGGTAAATGTATTAGTCGTACTAGGAACCAACTTTTTTGCGCAGATTGGTGAATTGCCATACCATACCATAGTCTCATACTATCATGACTATACAACTGAGTTAGCTTATCACATTTGCATCACTCGGAGTTTAATTCGCCAGCATTATGTTATGGCACATTTTAATGTTTCCTTCTTTACCAAGACGTGCAACCATTCCTACAACGTGACCACCAAGAGAAATGGATGACTTCACGCGAACAACCTCTGTGCAGTTGTGAAGCTCCTCAGATAATTTCGTGACCCCACAACGCAGATAATTCCAGCAACTCTTTTTTTAATTCAATCGATTACATTCATACCTTGGTTTTTGGATATCAACTTCCGATGTAGTGGTCGCCATGTTATTCCGTTTTCGTTTGTCTACAAATAATGTTATTCTTTAATGTGAGATAACGACGATTTGTTGATACTGATAGAGATTACTAACAAGTCATTGCGATTTCAATTGCTCTTATAAACTTAATGACCTTTAAAAAAATCAGCTACCAATTGAGTTGACACATGTTTCAAAAGGTTTTATTTTTATGCGCTTCACATATAAATTAAAGTCGAGTTGCTTTAAAATGTATTTGTGACAAAATTGAATGTAAAGCAGGAACAATTTATCACTTGCAATCTTGTCAACTGAAAGTGGCCTTTGAACAACGTAATTGGAGATAATCTGGCTCAATAATGACCTTTGGCTTGATTGCTGAATCAGTCGCTTTCCCGTTACAAGTAACAATGGCGAAACCTTTGACTCTGGATGAGCAGACTTTAGGGACTGTAACGCAATATCAATGATTTTGACGGAATCTAAAGCTGTATATATATCAGGGAGACGGAAATAATAGCCGTTATCAGATATACAGTATACATTTTAGCTTAAAGGTGCATTTGGGCCATCTTCAAAAAAGTAAACCTCTTTGTATAAAAAATGAAGTAATGGTATTGCAAATTAAAATACAATTGTCTATGTTTAATCATCCTTCCAAGGTTCCTGCATGATATTTTTAACAATATGTTCAACTCAAACACCCTCATTTGAATAAATGCTGTGTTTAATATTTGGGATAAAAAAAGTGAGATTATTACAACATTTTTGGCTTCTTTATTTTTTATAATGCATAGCTAATTAATTTCTGTTTAATACTGCCAAAGTATTAATTACGTGGACTTCAATTTTCAAAATTATGTGAAAAATTACAACTTTATAGGAAATAGACAATTAACAAAGAATGTTAATTGACTTTGGTATGTCACACACGTGACCAAAAGACAAAGAAGTTTTTATTACTAGAAAACCACTGTCTCAGTAATGTTCATATTTCATGTCAAAAGCCGGTTTATATGTACCTTCTGTTATACAAAATAATGGTTTAGATCTTCCTCCTTTCAAAAGTTATTGATGTGCTAAGTACTGTCACACACGTGACCGGCACTCACCATTTTAGTATTTGAAGGACATAAATTTCTGGTCATATTGAAGGGGGTAGCAGTATTAACTTTTATTATCAGTTAAACATATGGGAATATGATCAGTTTAAACAAGAAAACAACAATTAATTTTAATAAAGACTAGTTTAAACTTGTTTCCATGTGTCTTGAGAGTTTGGGGCGAAGTCGCCAAATTTAGCAGACTTGCACTATTTCAACACAGGAAATCTGCATACTTGGGAGTAGCATTGTTCTTTGCAAGTTACTACTAATGACACTGTACTGAAAGTGCTTGAAATAGTTGAGAATATGGAAATACACAAGATTTTATTACAACTTCATTTTTGGTGCACATTAACAAATGGTCACCAATTTTGTGTTATAAGTCAATGGACATGTCACACACGTAACCACCAATGTCACACACGTGACCGGATTTAGTGATATAATTTTTTTAATTACCAAGTAAAAGTTTGCTTGTTATTTTTAATTACCAATATTGTTGTAATGACAAAGTACCAATGCCTTTCTGAAATAAATATAAGAATGCGAGTACTTAAATAATCACAGAATTTTGCTGTTGAAGTTGGAATTCTAAAAACCCCTTTTTGTCTGATGTCACAAACGTGACCGAACTTCATGTGCCCCTCATGACAAAATAACCAATCTTGTCAAAATGGAACATTATTTTTGGTTAGGTTTGGTCTAAAGATTATTCATTATACCAAAAGTAATAACAGATTGGCTATATTGGCAAAACAGCATTGGGTTGAAAATCAAAATTTACCATTTTTGGGTCACAAACGTGACCGAAGAATGGCCTATTTCGTGATCCTAGCATACAGGGCCGTAAGCAGGATTTATTGGGGGGGGGGCGGGACTTCGAAAAAGTGGACGACTTTTTGAAAAAAGTGGGCTTTTTTTGCTAAAAGTAGACCAAACCCCTAAAAGTGTCCTTTTTCAACTTTTTGAACATTTAATCACCAAAACGTGGACATTCTTGTCAAAATTTCGCTAAATTTTGGACCTTTTATCAAAAATTTCAACAAAAAGTGGACCTTTTGCCCCTTTCGTTGAATTTTTTTGGGGGGGGGCGCTGCTAGCATATCTATTTTTGTTCTGATGATGCTTTTTTATGTTATGGGTGAACTTGTTGTATCGCGCTGCCCCATAGGCCACTGTGTAGTATATTGCTATCAACGGACAGAAAAAGATACGGATTTCCTCTATTATCGAATTTGCTCGTAAGATAAGGCACGCATACTATAGGGACCAAAAAGTTCAGATGAATATAAAAATCTCATTTCTTTGAGGTAAATCTGGGGACGAGGCTGTGGATCGGAAAATGCCCTTTTAGTGTTAACAAATTTTAAAGGGAACAACACCTAGTTTTTTAGTTTTTATGCTTTTACTAAAAATCAAAACTGTTTGCTGTTTTCTTGTCAACAGCAAACCATAAAACAAATTCCGTGCCAAAATATAATGGAAACCGATGTTTCCGTTTATTTTGGTGCACCAAAAGGTGAGTGTTTTGGTAAACGTTTCATATAGAAGTCCCAAGGATAAAAATGAGATAATACAATTGAATCCATAATGCGCTGTATGAAGTTGTGCAGTAGCGTTTAAAATGGCAATGATCATTTGCATCCTCGGGACTTCATATGAAACGTCTACCAGTATTGGTAGTTTTTCTTGAGCAGTTTTATTTATACCAACTCATTTAAGTGTATGAACAAAAACTTTAGAGTAAAAATAGACAAATAATGAAGGCAACACACTTACTATAATTTCAGCTTTTTATTTAAATGAAATCAAATATTCGGTTCGGATTATATTGAAGTAAACTTGGTGACAAAGCGTTTTATGTTATACCCAGGTATTTATTATTAAATTGCTGTAACTAATTATATCGATTAAAATAATTACAGGTTAAAGACTATTAATTTTCTGAAGTGTTACGTTGACAATAATGCTGAAGAATAAATCGAGCAGGACGTAGTGCGACATGATTTCTACATTGCAAAACTGTTTGGTGTATCCCTGAAATAGAGTTGCATACTGAGACGAATATACTGAGGTATATTCGTCTCAGGTTGCATACATAATTCCGTCCGCAACCCGCGTTCCAGGATATCTATGGAAATCAACCACATCCATTACTCATTTACTTGGAATACAGATCTTGCATGTTCTGAAGTTGCACATCCTAACTACGAATACGGAACTCTAAAACAGCCCGTCAAATTCAGTGGCTGTACAATGGCTCATGTGTAGGGCAAAATAAGAAAAATGATAAAAAACAATGCTTCAATCTTGACAAATTGGTGTCAATTGGTGTTTGTATGAGCATGAGCAATCTGGAAATGTACGGTTTTTATGATTTGGGATCCTCCGTATCACCGTTGTGGTTTATTTTTTAGGAAAGAGACGACTCGTCCATAAATCCCATACAAAACAATACAAATTTGACAAGAGGTAACTTTACACCGACTTTTACCACCTAAATAAACATCCTGGATATTGCAAACTACTTTTCTGGATTGCTCATGCTCATACAAACAACTTAACACCAAGTTTGCCAAGATCCTGCATTTTGAAATATTACAAATTAATGTATTTATTTCAACCAAATATGATTTTAATCCATACTACAAGGGCAAATTTTATTTTACCACTACAGAATAAAAACTAAGAATGAAGCTTAGTACAAACATAGCTAAATAATTATTAACACAACTAGGGTCTTGAAAAACATACAGAGCCTCCATTAAAATGTGCTTTCTTTTTATATTAAACAGTTAAATGCACCGATTGGTCGGCAAGTAAAAGGAAAACAACCCTGCTGCATGGATTTCCTGAGAATAATCCAAAGGACCTTCTCTACAAAACATACATCATACCATTTTTTAGTAACGTACGTCAAACATTACAGGCGTAAATGCACAAAAATAATACTGATTTTGAAACGTCACACCCTGTTAGTATAAAGTAAAAAAAGAAAGTATGGTGACATTTTTTTAAAGAAAAGAACTGATATAATCAGCTTGTTAACACCAACAAAAGATATTAGGACCAAAGGACCCTTGACAGTCTGTTTTTAAATCAATAACAGCACATTTTTCGAAGATCGCCCCCATTTTGCAAAATTTTGAGATCTTTACACAGTGGTGTTGGTAATTGTCCAGCAAACTATACCTGCGAATGGTAATGCTCAAAAGTGCGTATTTTTCATAAAAGAGATTTTGTAAATACAATCGGGATCCTCCATTGTAATTTAACGTCGGATCTGGAAACGCCAAATTTCTGTCCGTCCAGTATGAAAATAGTGCCACCTCACGAAAATGACCTGAAAATGACCTCAAATTGCCCCCTGAACCAACGGAACAACTAATGGATGAGCGTAGACACGTACATGGCGCTATTTCCTGGCTATTTCATATTGGAAGGCCGATTCCAACAGCCGTTTAATTATTATAGGGAACTCCGATATTAAAGCAATATTAGCACATTTTTTTGAAGAGCGCCCCCAATTACTCAAAAAATTTGAGATTTTTACATGGTTGCATTGGTAACTGGCTAGTAAACTATACCTGTGAATGGTTAAGCTCTACAATTTCTATGTGTCGCAAACGAAGGAATTTTGCAACTAGAATAATTAATATCGGGATCCCGATAATAATTCAACGGCTGCTGGAAACGGCCTTCCAATATGAAATAGCCGGGAAATAGCGCCATCTACGCTCATCTATTAGTTGTTTTTTTGGTTCAGGTGAGGCAAGTTAGAGGTCATTTTCTTGAGGTGGCACTATTTCATCATGGACGGACATAAACTTAGCATTTCTAGCTCTGCCACTAAGTACAATCTAGGATCCCAATTCTAATTACAAAAATCCCTCATTTTATGATAAATACGCATTTTTGAGCATTCTCGTTCGCAGGTGTAGTTTTCTAGACAATTACCAACATAGCTGTGAAAAAATATCAATTTTGAAAATTGGGGGCGCTCTTCAAAAATTGCGCTAATATTGCTTAATTATCCTAATTATAAAATTCCTTCTTTTGTGTTACGTAGACATGTTCGAGCTTTACCATTCACAGGAATAGTTTACTGGCCAGTTACCAATGCCACTGTGCAAAAATCTAAAAAAAATTGAAAAATTGGGGGCGCTCTTAAAAAAATGTGCTGTTATTGCTTTAAATGAATATGGAAAGATTTCGTGGGACAGGCACTCTTTTTGGACAGCCAAATTAGTGCCTTTACACATAAAATTACGTATCTGTAAATTAACAAATACCCGAATCAATCATTTCGTTTTGAAACTATAACGCGATTTTTGTATAAACATCCGGACAATACGTGAATCATGGGTCTTTCAGACAACCCAATTTCCGGTGTAGAAGTAACCATTGTCCGGCGTACTCATAGTCCGGGAACAATGGTGAACAATAGGGCAATCGATTCAGTTGACTCTTTACGCAACATTAGTTTCACGCTTTATTCCGTTGTCGTCTATGGAGCCCCGGACTATGGCTCCCACCGGACTATATCTGCTTTCACACCGGTTCTCGGATACAAGAATGCTGCGTGAACTCATTTCATTTCAATAAATAAGTTTTTCAAAATGAAATTAAAAAGTGAATACATGCATGCTAGGTATACTCATCTCAGCATAATATATATCTTACTCTTCTATGTCTGAATATATTTAACATTTACTGGATGCATTTAGTTGTAAATGTACGTTGTTGCCTTTCGAATTCACCCAAAACAGCTGATTACAGTCGACAAGTTAATCCGCTCGCCGGAAATTGAGTTGCCCGAAATTTCATTCCCACAATGCAATGGGCAATAGAAACCGTAGACACTTCATGAATTCAACAGGGACGTTGTGGAGTTGTAAAACGGCGTACTGCAAAAAATTTGCGGAAAATGACACGGGTAACATTTGCATGCTTTTGGCAATAATTTTTTTTAACAAAATGTTTATCACACATAGTAAAATGTCTTTGGTAGCAAAGGTCCGTTTTATCAATTGCTACATTTTCAAACTCAAAAAACACACATTCTTTTTATTTAAAACAACATATTTTAAACTATCGCAGAAATCGTGTAGCAATCACGATTTACAATTAAAGGATAAACTAAATTAAAACTAACAATGGATGGGCTAATATGCCAATTCCGGATAAACAAATACCATTTTTCTTCAGAAAGGCGCTATATATACCAGTACACAAAACACAATTTGAGAGGGTGTACGAAATCTTGATTTTCAAAGCATCAATTATTCCCTTTTCAAAGGGTCAACTCTGCTCTTTGGAACATAGTAATTGTATTATCAGAATCGTGGTAGTACAAGATCTTTTGAGTTATGGCCGCCTGAACAGAGTCGCATTTCAAGTCTTTATAAAAGATTAATTCACGTTTAATGGGAAAAAAATTTTGTTTGCTCTTGTTCAACTTTACAGTAAATCAGCTGCGAGATTTTTTTGTTCAAACGATGCCGTGGACACATTGAAAAAAAAGAGTCTGTTCAGGCGGTCATAATTTAAATGCAGTCATTTCAAAGATTTTGTTGCTACGTTGAAAAGCTAAATAAACAATCCTTTTAACATTTGTTACGATATATTGTAAGCAAAGATGTAAAGTTGAAGTCGCCTTAGGATTCGGTTTGACGCGAAGTACATTGAATTTAACCTAACGAAATGTATTTGGCCTTGTCATTTAACCATATATATGGGTTTCTCTTTGTGATTTCATTTTTTGCAGAGAATTTAGATTAATAACATGTAAATCTACAAAAGTTGTACACAATATACAAAGACAGACAAAATTAAGTTCAACCTACAAGACACCCAATAGCATCTTGTTTACAAAATGCTAGTAAAGATATTTTGTTATATAAATCATTAAAACATGTTAATATAACCGCTATATTGATTAACATGTGATCAACACAACTGTTTGAAATCAAATTTAGAGGCATTAATTTAAACGCCTTCCATATTGTTTATAATTGGAATTTCTCAAAGAAATTCAACAGTCATGTTTTTCCAATCGATCTTATTCATGTACATTTTCGGCCATTTTCACCGTTCCATTCAAATAAATTTCTATTTCCAAATTTAAATTATTTAAAAGAGGTTTTTAGTTAGACCCTTTATACGATATTTTGTAAAAGATATACATGTATTTATCCACATCGTCAATTGTAGAATACGGTCACAAACTCAAGATATTATTTGAGGCCACTGCTTTCACAATCAGTTTATAAGTTTCGTGATGTGTATTTATGTTTGAATAGAGGTTCTAATGTCACCAAAACCTTGCTGGATAAGATATTCAACATTTTTACTCTGTGGGCCAATTAAACACTTCCACTGATTGTCAATCCACCCAATTTCTCTAGCTTTGTGCAGTGATGTCACAACCTTGACTCAAGCATTTATGCACACGTCAAGATATCGGTGTAGCCGTTATTGACCCGGACCGGGTTGACTAGTGGGGCACATGTGATGTGGTGCAGTGGATCAGTGCTCGCCTCATAAAGAATAAGGTTAATTTGTGGGTTCGAGCCCCGCTGTCGCCAATGTGTTGTGCACTTAGGCAAGGAACTTTACCTCGCTTGCCTCTCTCCACCCAGGCGTATAAATGGGTACCAGCATATGCTGGGAATGCAAAACAGACTCGTGTGCGGGAGGAGTGGCGAACCCCCCACAGCAAGGCGTCTGGCCCAAACGCCAATGACAGAGAGATGGGCACTCCACCTGCGGGCGCACTATTTATTTGCATTTTGGGTTGACTAGTGAACCCGATGAATTCAACAGTGTATTGCGCATTATTCCGTAATACACATGGTATTGACTGCTGAATTCATCAGGATCGCCAGTCAACCCGGGTCACTAAACGTCTTTGTGCGCATGTGTAAAGTCATTGCCTCTTCAAGGCAGGAAATACGGTTTACAGGAGCGACCACGAAATATCGCGATGACGTAATTGCACAAATGTATTAAAACCAGAGTATAATAAGCTAAAGTGATTCAGAAGAAACTAGTAAATAGATGTTATCAGAATAATAAAACAAAGAGTAATAACATTTTTATTTCAATTTTATTTTTTATTTTCGCGCATGATTTTAGAATAGTGAGCTATTGGAAAAACTATGGGTTTAATTTTAATACTTTCATGATTTTGCTCACAACTCCTGATCAAATTCACACAATTCTATTGCATAAAAGCGAAAATGTGTCAGCAAGACGTGCAAGCGGTAAAATAACAAAAACAGCTAACTAAATACTTGCATCGCCTGCTAGGTTCCAGCCTGCATTCGCGTAACATATGGAAAAAATCATGTCTTGCACGTGCTCCTATTAGGGTAACATAAAGACAGTCCATCCGGGCTGTCCATCAATTGCAATATTAGTAACTCAATAGATACATATAAAAAATTCTTATCAAATTGTTTTCTCACCATGATTTAACATTGTAGCATCTAACAAGTAACTAAGGCATTATATAACACTACAATACTCCTTATATTTTTTTGGTTAATGCAAAATTAAATTATAACCAACTTCGTGTCCTTATTGACGCCATATTTGAGCTTGTTTTCATCAAATAGCGCCACCAGTGAATCCATGTACTTCTTATGTAAAGTATCAACTTCTTCATTTGTTGGATCCGTATTTTTCGTTACTTCGATTGGAGCTCCAACTGTAGAAAAATCGAAATCAGGAAATCAAGTGTTTCGTTATTATTTTTCAAGTTATCCCACTACTTCATTATGGACGCTAAATTCAGTCATGATAATGATGTTAACGTTGTTAACGAAATACAAAATCGCGTCAAGCATTGTGGACATTAGAGATACGGACCCCTGACCACCAGTTGGCATATTCATAACAAATGATTTTCCACGTAAATGTGTCTTTAACCTTTAGTGGCTATTGATGTGTACTTTGCTATTCACAAATGCTAATTAACAGTAATGTTTCATTAACAAATTCTATTGCTCTAATGCAATTTGTTCCGCAATGGATTCCCTGTATATGAATGGTAAAATAGGTTTTTTTTTATAAAACATCCTTGCTCCACACGGTAATAGAATCTAGTATACAGTAGTAAGTTCTCTGCCCGGATTAAAAAAGAACAAACAATACAAGTTGGCCTTTCGCTCATGAGAAAAGGTCTTAACTTTGCAACGAGAATTTCACATATCAGGTGTCCCTAAAAAAAATCGAAAGTACTGATTTTTGCCCTGGTGTAAAGCTTTCCACCAACAATATCCCCATCTGAAAGGATTAAGCTGAGAAATGTTTCTTTGGTACACAATTTTGAAATTTCTTATTTCGTAAAGACCGTATTCAATAGCCAGCCATATTGGTGGACAAGAAAGACGCATTCCAGTACTACAATGCAGTCACCTGTCAATGATCCCTGTGCAATCGCTAAACATGGATCGATTGACAGCTTAATGTATTGTAGTCCTGGAATGCATGCATCTTGTCCACCAACATGTCTGGTGGCTGACGTCATATTGAATACGGTCTATAGGAGCAATAATAAATTCAGCATATATTTTACATTCATTGTAATATAACCAAATCAAAATCACCCTTTTTCTCTCTCTTTTAAGACATTTCTGTATCCATATAAAAGGTAAGAAAACTATTGATATAAAATTACTACTATGATACAATATTTGGGTGCCTCAAAATTTCTCGTACCTTTAAGTTTCACGTTCAACTACTCCACGCAGAGAGCTAAGTTCACAGATACAGGTCGTATCCACGGTGTATAGTAGGGGAGAGTGTATTCCATGGAAAACGCTTTTCAACGGAAAAGCTTAAACTCGTTGTAACATCATCCAAGCGACACAATTCTTCTCCCATTGAAAAGCGTTTTCCATGGAAGAGTGAATACACATTCGTCCATGGTTGTAATTGCGTAAAATCGTCTACTGAACAGAAGTCAAAACATGGCGATATAAAAATTTAATTCAACAACTTACCAACTGTATCAATAGGTCTTCTATACGGAATTAAACCCATGCTATAATTGAAGATGCCTCTCCCATGGAACACAGGAGGAGCAAAACCAATCATTTTGGTGAGCCAGGCCTGAAGCTTCCGAAGCCGAGATCCTTCTGGGTTTTCCATTTGTACGAAGACGTCCGTTTCACCAAAAGAGTATACCGGAACTAGATGAGCACTGATGAGAAAATAGAAAACGGTACACTGTAAAAACAGTGTTTAGAAAGTGAAGGCAAGGTAGTGTTTAGAGGATTAATGTTTAGCAATTAAACACTGTGTTTAGAATTAAACAATGGTGTTTAGAATTAAACATTTGGATGTTTAGAAATTCAACAGTTGGTGTTTATGTATTGACATGTTTAGAGATTAAACGGTTAGAAGCGTTAATCTCTAACCATGTAAAATATTAACAACAACGTTTAAATTTCTAAACACCAAATGTTTACTTTTAAAACAATGTGTTTAATTTCTAAACACAATTTGTGTTAATTTCTAACACAGTGTTTAATTGCTAAACATTAACCTTGCCTTCACTTTCTAAACACTGGTTTTTAGAGCGTACTATACAACTACGTTTTACGGACATTTACCGTTATCTTTGACTTCAGATAATGAAACAAAGATATGCGCGACAAAGAGTGCAACTGGACTGTTAAAAGCCAGCAAACCGTGGGCCCCCAACACTCCACCCGGTAATAGAAACTCCTAAAAATGACAAAATACACCAGAAACTTTGGACTGCAAACCACCAATACCACCAAAATACCATAGGGGAATGGTACTGAGGTTGATGCACACATACAATTGGGGACGTGGGCTTCACTGAAACCCCAAACACCACAAATACCATGATGGTATTTAGTGTTTTTAATTAAGCAAGTGACACCACATGTTGTAGGGAGAAATGTGCACTTGGCCGGATTCGAACCGGCTAAATTACCGTGTTTACTATCAGCGCTCAAACAAAGAAACCAATTCCCGGCTAACAATCTATTTTCGGTTGTCCTGAAGATGGACACAAAAACAATCACTTTATCCAGCCTTAGTACGTCATGTCGTACGCAAGTGCATGATTGCATGTCTTAGAATGATAACTATAGCCAGGTAGGGCCAAAATTGTGGTTGGTAAATTGTTTCACGTTGAATGAAAAAGGCTTTTATACCAAATAATTAGTGGATCATAAAATCAAAAGTATACTTTGTACTACTTATGGCCTAAAGGCTGGAGTTATGGGTAAACAAGCCGAGACGTATGACATATGTTTTGCCACATATCCGACATTAATGCATACAGATAGTCAAACTATTTCTTAATTGAATGATTTTAGTACACGAATGACTTGCATCGAAATCTTAACCGTACAAGACAGTCTAAACATCAGCCTCTGTATAAAGGCCCTCATGCACAAATCATTCAAGCAAGACATTTCTCAGATGAGATATAAGTTGATGGAAGACCATGCGTGTTTAGATTGTTTGCGATTGTTTCTATTTTCTTTGATTCTAGTGTTGAAATGAAAACGGGTCACGGCAAGACATGAAAGTCGCCAAGTACCAGTCTTACAAAACTGCATCTGAGTCCTTCGTACATTATTGTTAATCTTATATTAAGAGAAACATACGCATTGCAAATCATGCCCTCCTTCTTGAGACGCTTCATAAGTCCACCATATTCACTTTATACTCACCCGTTTACAATTGCTCTCTTGATTAAAACCTTTCCTTGCTGAGGTATGTCTATGGCCATGAGGGTTGCTTCCAGGACTGCCAGTGTGTAGTAGCTCCTCCGACCACGACTACGATGGCATTACCAGTGCAAATTTGCCTAAACATCCAGTCAATACTTTTCCTTGCTCAGGTCGCATGCACCTGTTTTTGATTAATATAGATATCAAAGGCCTTTTTGGTACTAACCGTTTTGAAATTGTACCATTCGTTAATCGATTGAGAGATTACACACGAATTACCGATTTTTATTTCGTTGCACAAAAGAGTTAGACACATACTAAAGCAGTAGTCTTGAATTACAGCATTCTCTATGCTGTAGGGCCCCATTATTTTGTTCTCAATATGTTTACTGAAACGCCAATATTGTTTTAGCATTATTCTATAGAAGTATTAAATAGCCCAGCCATGTTGGTGACAAGAGAGACGACCATTCCAGTACTACATAATCACCTTGTCAATGATCCCTGTGCAACTTCGCTAAACATGGATCGATTGAAGCTTAATGTAGTAGTCACTGGATACCAGGATGTACGCATTCTTGTCCACCAAAATGATGTGGCTGACGTCATATTGAATACGGTCTAATTACTCGTTTACAAGGTCACGGTTTATCTCGTACACGTGTTTATGGTAGCTAGGACACTCATGGGGGGGGGGGGGGCTGCCAGTTTTGACACCCCCTAATAAATAGGTAGGACACAACACCGGACGCTGTAATCTTACAGACATCGGAAAGGAATATGGGTTCGCCAGAACGTACAGTCCGGGCTCCATACCGGACCACGGAATAAGCGTGAAACTACTGTTGCGTGAAGAGTCAATGAATCGAGTGCCATATTCTTTACTGTTATAGACGGATTGTGATTCCGGCGGACTATATCCCTACACACCTGGTCCACATATGCAAAACAAAAATCATACAGATCAAATAGAGTAAGAATATACAGAGGGATCAAGGAACTAAAACTTATTTGCCATGTGTCTCAAATGTTTATACCAAGATACAGGTAAAATAAGGTTTGGGGTCGGAGGTACCAAGATTAGCTGTACAAGCAGCAGGTCTCATCAAGCTTCAAGTTTAGCAAAGTTAGGGCCGAGTTGTTACGGCTGATGTAGGATTGAATACGCACATATTTTAGCATACCTTGAAGCTGTTAGTTCTGATACTATTGGCTGATATTCACACCATTCCATGGTGGTTGACCATTGGTCTCCGGTCACAAGTTAATGTGACCTATACTCGATTCATCTGATATTGTGCCCCGTACCTTTCTTGAGAGGTGAAAAATTCAATGAGGCGCAGGGACTTATGTTAATCATGTTATTGTGAGGAATGTTAAGGCTTAAAATACACTATTGTGCGTTTCATGAATGAAATTGTATGTCGTGGAAGGTGAGTGAGTGAGGAGTTATATGACGGAGTGTCCTCCAAGATATCTGGTGTAGCACGTGAATAATTTGAATTCTTTCATTTTCTCTCCGACTTCTTAATGAATAGTCCAAAAACTCCAGGGGGACGAAAGTATCAACACGAATCGACTATAATAGATATGTAAAACGATTGACGTTTTTAATTCTTGTAGCAAGACGGAAGAATTTCCGCCTATTTCCACTTAAAATGGAACATTTTGAAACTTTACCCTGCGTACAGCTTGTTTGTGTGTCCTTCGACTTTAAACCACATACCCTGTAGCTTGACAAAACCAAACAATTTGAAGATTATTGAACATTGACTTTTTTGTTACTGCTAGATGACGAATTTGAGATATATTCGAAAAGGGGAGTATTAAAATTTAACGGCAACTTAACACAATTGTGTCACATCGTTAAAAACCTTTAACATCAAAAACGACGCAATACTCTAAAAAACTTTTGATTTCAATTACATTACAACAATTATAAATAAGGATTACACCATAATACACTGATGAACCAGATCACCACCCATCCATGTGATAAACAAGATAACCCAATGAAATGCAACAAAATTTTTTTTTTTTACGCATAAGAAAATACATCTCCAAAACACAGGCTCACAAAAGATACACTGATCAATTAATAATTACAATTATACAAATCATAAACTTATGACAAAAGTTCATCACCCATCCATGTATCAAGTAAAAAATTTCAACTACAAATACTAATAATCAACAATCACATCAGAACCCGCAAAAACACGAGGATCCCCTTAAAAAAGACAAGATAAATCAATAGAGTAACACATTTAAGCTTAAGGAAATAAAGATTAATGATGGTCTTATATATGTACATGTATATTTGATAAATGGTATTATATTTGATTTTGTTTAACTTAGTAAATCAGTTGCGCATTACAGCCAGTCTCAAAAAAAATGGTACAATCAGAAAAAAACTTGGTAATATGAAAATTCTCATTAATAAGTCACTCTTAATTGGTATACATATTAAAGAAAAAAGGACCAGGCTTTCCAATGGTGTTTGTTCATCTTATTGGCTTTGTCAATCCAGACATATACTCAATTTAGTGGCGAATACCAAAATCGAATTTTGATGCACTACTTTTATGCATGGCAGAGTTTGCTTCGCCCAGTTATGCCATGCTGTTGGAAGCTTACAAAAGATTGCAACTTGAGAAGGAAACAAAACATGATTAAAGTAAAACAAAAGAAGTCTAGGTTTATCGACACACGTTTAATAATCAAAAATAATCAGTTCAATGCTAATATCTTCTTTTCATAAATAATAAGCAAATTAAAATATTCATGGCACGGCAATGAAATGAACTTGAATTTATACAAATTGGTTTAGCTGCTTAAAATGCACAGAAGGAATGTAATTGCCCAACCAAAAAAACACTCAAAATCCAAAGAAATGGTTTTTTTTTTTTAAAAATATTCCACGATCTTTTTTGCATTTACTACTTTGTTGAGTCACCACAAAATTGAATTGGAAGCCAAAGAGTATCAACGTTGTTGGTATGAATTTGCGTTCATGATATTTCAAGACCCTAAAAACTCTCTCATACAGGTTGTGGTACGCCAGCTGTACGCCCATGGTTCCCTTCTAAGTTCTAACAAACAACCAGTTTGTCGAATGTTATTCACTTGATCTTAAAGCCAGAACTTACTGAGACATAACGTCCACCATTAACTAGTGTTTTCGTCGTATCTTCTTAGAGTTCTTTATGAAGTTAATCCCTTTTTAACAGATTTTCATTATCTGTTCCAAGTGTGAATAACTTATGTGTAACAAAATTCGTTGCACCGTTTCACTTCAACCAGCAAAGTGGCACAAACTCAATTTTTTGTGTTCCGCAAGTAACAGTATAAACTGGAGTTATCTCTCATTGAAACAAGCAAATGAGATGAACAAAAACATCTGAAAGCCTGGTATTTTCTCTTTAATGTGATATAACAAAAGACGGTACTTATGTTGAGATATAATATTGAAAAAAATCGGTTTTGATTGTACCATTTTTTTTGAGACAGGCTGTAGACCCAAACTGATACTGACAACACATTATATTTTAAACACTTTTTGAATAAATATTAGCAAATTAAATTATAAGTGGAATATACCATATATACATATATATTACTAAAAAAAAACTTTGTTTGTGTGTTTGGGGTTTTGTTTCCGGCTATGCGTTTCGCCGTCCTTTACACGTCGCATATGAATTTTGGTATGGTGGTAGAGCTCCGACGTACGAGGTTGTGGTCACGTTTTCGAGGGGGTCATTTGGGGTCAAAGGTCATCCAGGGGGGTCAATATTGGATTAACTTGGCCGTGTTTGAGTATTATGAATATGACTTTTGGTATGTATGGTGGTTGAGTTTTGCAGTTACGCGTTTAGTGGTCACGTTTTCGAGGGGTCATTTGAGGGGTCAAAGGTCATTTTCCAGGGGTCATGACTGGATAACTTGGCCGTGCTGTTGACGTCGTATATGTATGAGTTTTGGAGTGGTGGTATAGCCTTCGCTTGTTTTAAAAAACGAGTTAGTGGTCAAATTTCAGAGGTCAATGGGGTGTCAAAGGTAATCCAGGGGTCATTGGGTGGGAACTTGGGCATGCTTTGAGTATGGATATGAATTTTGGTATGGTGCTAGCGTTTTGCCGCGTACCGTTTAGTGGTCACGTTTGCAAGGGGTCATTCGGGGTCAAAGGTCATCCCAGGGTCATTATTGGGTATCTTGAGCGTGCTTTGACGTATTGGGATATAAGTTTTGGTATGGTGGTAGAGTTTCCCGTACGAGTTTAGTGGTAACGGTTTTGTGGGGTCATTTGGGGGGTTCAATGGTCATCGCAAGGGTATTATTGGTAATGGGGCTGTGATTTGACGTATTATGGATATGAGTTTGGTATGGTGGTAGAGTTTTAGAGTTTAGCTGTACGAGTTTAGTGGTAAAATTTCGAGGGCGTAATTGGCGGTTCAAAGGTAATTCGAGGGCGGTCATTATTGGGTAACTTGGCTGTGCTTGACGTATGGATATGAGTTTTGGTGTGGTGGTATAGTTCGCTGTACGAGTTTAGTGGTCACATGAGTGCGAGAGGTCATTTGGGGTCAAAGGTCATCCAGGGGTCATTATGGGATAACTTGGGACCATGCTTTGATGTATGGGTAGAATGGATATGAGTTTTGGTTGTGGTAGAGTTTTGCCGTACAAGTTAGTGGTCACATTTTTCGATGGTCTGTTTGGGGTCAAAGGTCATCAAAGGGTCATTAATTGGGTACTTTGCTGTGCCTTACGTTGGGATATGTTTTGGTATGGTGGTAGAGTTTTGCCGTCATTTATTGGTCAGCCGTTTTTGTGTGGTCATTTGGGGGTCAATTGTCAGCCAAGGGTCATTATTGGGTAACTTGGCTTGTGCTTTGACGTCTGATATTAGTTTTTGGGATGTGGTAGAGTTTCGCTGTAAACGATTATTGAGTAACATTTTCGAGGGTCATGGGGTTGGGGGGTCAAAGGTCATCGAGGGGCCATTATTGGGTACCTTGGCTGTGGCTTTTGACTATGGATATGAGTTTTGGTATTGTGGTAGACTTTCGCTGTACGATTTTAGTGGGCACGATTTCGAGGGATCAATCTGGGGGTCAAAGATCATCCAGGGTCATTATTGGGTATCTTGGCAGTGCTTTGACGCATGGGTATGACGTTTTGGTATGGTGGTATAGTTTTGCCGTACGAGTTTGGTGGCATGTTTTCGATGGGTCCTTTTGGGGGTCAAAGGTCATCCAGGATCATATTCTGTAACTTGTACCATGCTTAATAACTGACCTAAATGTCCGGACTGCTAAGTAGGTCGATAAGTGCCTTTCTTAAAACATTCCCAGATAAACTGATCTAGCGGGTATCTCCGATGCGGGGGCACGCGCGCAGCGCGGGCTCCTTGCTAGTTAATACCTACGATACTTAATACATCATAACAAATACAAGTTCCGTAAAACTATAAACTCACGGCCTATTCTCCCCGAACCCACAGGGGTCCCATTTAGTCGCCTTTTACGGCATGCGGACTCCAAGCGGGTCTATCTTCACCCCGAGCCCGCAGGGGGCATATTCGAAAATGGGGTTGGACCTATGACAACCCTATTTTGTTTCTTTTTGCACATGATCTGACCCTTCAGCAATCATTGATTTTTTGATTTTGACCCTCATAATAAGCCAATCAGCCCATGAGCTCCTTGTTTAATTAAAAGCTGCTAAAAGCCACTATCAGTGATTTCCTTTTCTTCACAATTTAAGACAAAGCGCGCCCCCCGTATTTTTCATCAGAATCGATCCATTTTGCAGGCTGTTGTATTGGAAAAGTTGTAGTAAAAAATAAGTCTTTTGGGAGTAATCAGACAGACTTTTTTAAGTTCTATAAATAGTCGTAAATGGCATCTTCAAGACGCTTTAAGGAGCTTAAGTGTATGTTTTCACAAAGAACAGTAATATAAGTTTTTATAGAACCCCGGGATATGACCCAACACTAGCATTTAGAGACAAAATCGGCATTTTGAATTTGGAAAAAAAAAAATGCAGGTAGGTATTTCAAAAAAAAAATAAATGGATACTTTCATCTCTTTCCAACATGAATCACTGTGGGCTTTCTCAAATAAACCCTCCTTACTGTGGCAAGCAGATAATCCCCTATGGAACGGAACTCGAACCATCCTCGCAGCGTCAAATAGTAGCCTTTAATCCCCGGAAACTGTTCGCGAACCCCGTCGCTTCTGTTCCAAAGTTCAGGAAAGATCCCATGCACATGAATGCCCATGCGGATGAACTCCAAAAAGGTCATTGTTCTTTGGATCCAATCTTCAGTCTTGTGCAAAGTCACTGGGAATAATTTGACTTCGTGTTTCATATGCGCCAGTATCTGAACGATTCCCGACGCCTGCCACCCTGGCTAGGAGTGTTCCTGTCGTACACCATCCGCTAGGCAAGGAGTAACAATCCAATATAACCTAGATAAAAAAAGGAGGAAATGCAAATGCCACAGGCGAAGATACCGGAGAGCAGGAAGATGGATATCCAGTGGATGACTGCAAAGTCTCCAATCGACGCATGCATGGGAATGCGCCAAGAGCAGTTCAAGGCCAGGAACTTCCTTGCTACGGATAATAAAAAAAAATAAAAGATTTGATGAATCTCTTGTACACAGTTTTGTGTGTCACGTGGTAAACGTGCATTTCAAGATCAAGTGCATAAAATGATCGTATTTTTTTATCATGCTTAAGATTATCTCATGGGACATAATTCGCATATGCTATGCTTTTAGTTTTTCGAGCGTTTATTAAAAGATGGAATGTATCACATGGTTTTCTTTGAACTTGAAATATCACTTTTATCTAGGATTAAACCACCCTTTGCCATACCGTACCATATGGCGGTAGATTTACATGTCATATTCTCTCTCGCACATGCATATCTTAAAATCGGAACTGTTGATAATTCTAGTGTCTTCATTCTAGGGGGATCCGCAAATCGTTGTTGTATTAAATTCTTTTTAACAATCTGCCAAGAGAGATTGTCTTAAAATTCATAAATTAAAGAGAAAACGTATTTTTTGATCCAGATAGTAAAAGAATTTTGATATATTTCGCACAATACAGTTATTTCCATTGTTTTCTTTGAAAGACCACAATCGGATCCCTTAATTTGTAATACACCCCATGCAAGTGAATGCAGTTAAAGATGGTCGACTCGATAGTGGTCCAATTTTTCGTAGCTTTCCCCTTCACAAGGAAGCATGTCCCCAAAATATTATGGGGGATATACGACGTCTGCACATTAAAACCATATTCATTCAAACATTTTCCAGTGTAGCACATCAACTTAATATGCCTTCCTACAAATGTAACAAATTGTCAGCAAAGATTACAATCTTTGTATTGATTTCTTTAAATGGTCTCAAATCGTCAATCTATTCCACAGGGATTGCAGCAAAGTAAAATTGGCACTCTCTTTTGCACTTGGTTATCGAGATAAAGGCCAACAAGTCAATGCATTGATCTCTATTGATCCCTAAATATTTTTGTTGCAGTCTTTGAAACTGATAACCATTTAGACCATTTAAAAAAGGAAATTGAACACTATTAAAGACTTAACCTTCAGATGATGACGCTATTGACGATTATTTTGCCTTATATTTTCATAACCATACGTTGTAGGGAGTACAAAATTTCCTTATTATAGTCTTTTAACAAGAACGACACTTTGGGTAACGATTTTACGCTAGCCAAGATATTTCTCATTTTGACTATCAAGTCTGTTATGGATGTACCCCTCTTGATTCCGCCCACCCTTTCACGAAGGGAAACGCGCTAATTTGCTCTTTAACCTTCGATGAACACTGCAAATGACCCAACTAGTGCGATATAGCTATACGTGATGCCTGTAACGTGAACGAACTTCTTTTGTTCGATCGATTAATGAATAAAAACAAAATTATTCCATATCCCGTACAAGCACATCCCCGAGGCACAAACGCCTTACGTATAGAATTTAACATCCCTAGTCCTATAATCTTTATTTCATGTCCAAAGTTAACATGACATGAAACAGTTTTTCAACCACAACATGCGCCAACATTTTAATAATTCGAAAAAGTTTCTCTTATTACCACATGCTAGATTCCTCCGATTAAAATTGAGAATACGACGCCAAGAACCGCGTGGTTACGTCCCCTGGCCGCCATTGTCGAAGCCTGAAACACAACATAAGTCTTGGGCACAAGTGATCTTAATTTTTATATAATACACTTTTTTATATGATCAGATTGATTGGCTCAAGAATTGTAATGGTGCAAACACAATTAATCAATTAGGTAATAAACTTTTAATGTTAAGATTTACAGTCTTACAAGTCAGCTCAGATGTGACGACTCTGGTCCTATAATCAATGAAGGTGTTGCAGTCCACATAACATGTTCCTCATAGCAAAGAGTCCAAACACTTATTGACGAGACTTGGCTCATCGAGCCTAACAACTTACAAGGCGTTTGATAGTGAGCACTATTAACAGCTCCCTCTATATCTTTTTAGGAGTCCTCCACCTTTTTTGGCTCTTTACCATGAAAAAACCGCTACAAAGCAATGCAAGTTTCCAGCATAAACAGTATTGTGCTAGTCCACTTAACTTGTTGGAGCTCCGCCCCAAAGAAGTCGCATCATGTTAAACCATGTGGTTAACTAGTTAAAAAAAACATTTCATGTCAAAAATTCAGTTTTTGGCAAAGGAAATTTCGTTTTATTTATCTAGGTTAAAGTACAAGCATGGATTAGCTAAAGTTTTCAAAGTGGGACGGAATGTTTTGCAAGGATATTGTGGACATCAACACATTAACATCACACATGCTCAATATGTTTAAAACTGATAATCTGGTTTTTTTCTTGTTTATTTTACCTAGCTTCATAGTCCTACATCTAACGATTATGCTTATGTCGGTCATTTTAAAATAGAGATGCTAGTTTGTTCAATATATTTTTGACATTAGAATTCCAGTACAAATCTCAGAATCGATCTGCATAAACTGCTATTCATGATATTAAAGGCCTGAGGCAGTTTTGGATTCAACCAACCCTGTTAGTATTACTTTTTCACGTTTGTTACAGGTAATTATACCGTAAATACTACTTATTGTTTCTTTCTCAGTTAACTGCATAAACACCAAAAAAAACAAAAGCAAAAGCAAGGATAAATATTTTTTTATCGTTTACAGTGTCTCACTTATTTGAGTACACGTCCCTGTACAGAGTATAGGGCGATTGTCTCATTAATGCACGAATCCATAATCTTCATTCATTCATGGAGCCAACTCTTTGTAAGCCCCGTCAAGTGGGATTGATTTATTATGTTCACAATAGGGGAAGGATTGGTCAAAGTTACAACAGAATAATTGGAAGTGAGTTGTGATTGGATGTTGGAGAATGTCATCAGTTTTCAGTTCGTAAAAAAAGGACTGTGAGGGCACTGTTATAATGTCCCGGCTCTAAGGGTTGTGTACAGAGGGCCTCGGTTTCAGTACCTTGATCACGCACATGTTAACAACAGCTGACTCATGCATGTTTCCCTGGGATTGTAAATCAGACGAAAACCAGTTGATCAATATACTGGTGAATGAAAGCTATTTGAACTGCACCATGGGAATTGAGAGTTTATTGGCTCAAGTGAAAAACAGCATGCTTTCATTTAAATCCCTGGGAAATATAATCCATGGGAATCTTTTCATCCTGAAGATCTTTGTCCAGCAGTTCAAAAATGACTGGGTGGTGTCCTGATGTTTATATTACCCTCAAATTTGATTAAATATTTTCTCCAATTTTATTTTGAGAAAGTTTTCTCAGCGGGAATTAGTACTGGTTACTATAGGAGAGAAAGGGATATCCCTAGTGTTGTTTAATCGAGGGCACCTTCAGATGCACAATAAGAAATGGCATTCCCCAAGATGTAAACTTAGAAACTGAGTCACTTGTTTGCATTATAACATCAAAAACATGTTGAGGGATATGAATTCCCCCCATAGAATTATATATGTCAGGTGATTAAATTTAATGTGCATTCCAATTGGTCGTATTGCAAAGTTCTGTTTATGCATGATGCTGTGGTAATGTCTATTTTACGACTTGGGAACTCTACTTGGGAAATATTGTGTATATATGACGGAGACTTGGCCAGAATTTGATTTTCAACATATTGCCAGGGTTTTAAAATTAATACTTTGGATGCCGCCCGAGCTTGATACTAGATTGTCTGCTGTCGTCGTTTACGCCAAAGAGCTTCAGTTTTTGGAATCAAAATGAATTCCGGTTTTGTTGTCCTATATGAGGACAAAGCGACAGAAGATGGTTGTATAATACCTGGATTTTATTATGTGGAACATTAGTGTCGTCGATGGAAAGCCCCGTCGTCTTGACTGCTGGACAAGATTACCTTCAATACTCCGAGATTTCGATGGAATACACCCGGATATATATGTGCCTAATGCGCTGTCATTTTGGAGTTCTCGCTGTGAGGAACATATCATCGTTGAAATTGCAACGCTTTCAACACGGACAGCTATAACCCCTAATACTTTCAATTTGTGTGTATGGTGTTTTGGACCTACAATTCTTGAACCTTTCCAATTAAAAATCATTAATACTGTTAGAATTATATAAAATTCAATCACTTGTTCCACAAGGCTCATTTAAATTTGTGTTTGGAAAGGGTTTCCTGACCTTCTACGTCCTATGAGACAACACTGGACGTCACAATATCTGCCGTACACTTATCACTAATCCCAGAGTCCCCACCAAAATTCCGTCTGTCGCAATGTCACTTTTAGGCCACCCACTGGACTCCCCTTTTTTATATCCAACAATAAAAGGCGTTTATTTTTGGCTTGAAAATGACAGCAGCAATAGCTTGTGCCATGCGGCTCCCGTGGTATCAGTTATCTTGACACTATGTACTTCCCTGATCTACCAGACTTGAGCCCACAACCAAACAACTGGCAATAACTTGCCTTTATATATATTTCACCAATAAGTCTTATCCAATCCCTAAAGTAATATCACAATACGACATGCTAAAAATAGCCGAACACTGGCACAATTAGGATGGTTTATACAAAATTGACATCCATATTACATTGCCTCAAATAGTTTGCAGCTCCTGTGGTATCAGTTGGTCCTGATCCTATGTTCACTCGCACTGATCGACCATACTGATCCACACTCACCTACAAGTTTCTTAATTGCATCTATATAATATTTCAAACGTATTTCCATCACCTAAAGTGATTGCAGCGTGAGTCAAAACTCGTTTGGTCATAAATACCCAACACTGTCCCAATTAGATCTCACACATTACATCATATGCTTGATCTATTAATCTTTATTAGCTTTATATGTAGCTCCCGTGGTTACTATTTTAATCAGTTGATCTATACTATGTAGTGCACTGATCTACCATAATGTATAGCCACAACTAAAAACAACTGGTGAGTTCTTAACTTGTCCTCCTTATCCAGTTATTTTATTATTTCAGATACTTAAAATAGATATTACACCATCATCATGCTACGTAGCCTAACGGTCCACTGGATCAACCTACATCAACTGCATTGCATCACCTTACATTATGACATCATGGGAATTACGTATATGCAATCTGTTTTGCAACCTACTGCAGGGTAAACCCCAGATTAATTACAGTACTTAGCTCAGTCTATCTTGTCAACAATGCTGGCCGCAATCTCAGATAGAGCACTACGGGGATTCCATCTATTTCCTTCCATATAAACAACGTATTCCATTTCCCCTTCCAGAGTAAACAAAGTACTTTCCCGTAAGAAAGATTTTCACAAGATAGAAATAAATATTTTTAATCATTAAAGCATTTAGCACATTTTTTGAAGAGCGCCGCCAATTTTTCAAAAAAAAATTGAGAAATCTTTACAGTTCAGTGGTAAACGCTAGTAAACTCGCCCTGAATGGTTAAGCTCGAAAATGTCTGTGTTTTTTTTCCCACCAACGAAGGAATTTTGGTTTAGAATAATTATTAGGGGATCCCGATAATATTCAACGGCCACTGAAAACGGCTTCCCAATGTGAATAAGCCGGGAAATGAGCACATTTTTCGCGTGTACCGTCACTATTTGTTTTATTGGTTCAGGCAGTCAGGTTAGAGGTTTCTTCTCGAGGTCGCACTATTTCCTCATGGACGGATGCATAACGTAGCTTTCCAGCCTCTGCCCGTGAAGTCCATCTGGGATCCCCACTTCCCAATTACAAAATCGCTTATTTTATGATAACAACGCATTTGTTAACAAATTCTCGTTCGCAGGTATAGTTTCCTAGACCATTCCCAACGTAACTGTGCCAAAAATCAACTTTTGAACTTGGGGCGCTCTTTCACTAAAAATGTGCCATTACTTGCTTAGGACTAATGCCTATAACCAACAAACACTGCTACCCTAAAACAAAGCCAAGTGGCAGAATTTCATGTCCTCTTCTCTTAGGAATGATGTCATACTTACTCTTTTGATTGGGAATGCTGTCTCCTTGTTAGATACCCTGTCTCCCTTGTTCGCATCACGTATAGACAGATAGCATTTTACATTTACTACAACTGGCTCTCCATCATTGACCAGGCCTATCACAGTCCTAGCAAATACCTTCTTTCGTCCTAGGGCAGCTATAATATTTGAAGACCCTGCGATATGTAACTGTCAAATAGCCTTCACGTTGAATGTACATTGACCATATATACAGCTGCGCGACGCTTGGTGCTAGAAAGAATGCATATCATACACCCCTGGTTTTGTAACTCATAATACCGTAATGCTCGAAGTGTGAAATTACTTTATGGTAGTTTAAAATAAGGAGTGAGCTAAGAAAACGTAAATATTCCAGCATACTGATCATGAACATACTAACCAGCATGCACTATTTGAAAACATTCCACCGAGTCCCGGTCAGCTTTTTGGCAAGATGTTGGCAATGGTCATACTCACAACCAATGCATTTGTTTGTTTTCTATCTCATATGCAGAGTCATGCAGGTGGGAAATTATGACAGCCGGCAGGTCGCCCAGTCGAATGATTCACGGTGAAAATAGTCCTTGCACAAAACACATATGCTCGATCTTGCCTATTGTTCACATTCCTTGAATACGTCCGCCGCGGTGTTATTTTTTGACCACCCCCCATGCTCCAGGAGCAGGTCTACCTAACGACTCAAAGGGCAGCTATGGAGTTTCTATCTTTTTTGGACTTAGAATGTTTAACCGTCTACCTGAAAAAATATGAATTTTATGTTTTAAACAGCAGTAGCGAGATTCGACCAGAGACCATGTATATGAGGTCAGCTAACTACCAACAATACCAGCGACGATTGGTGCTGCCATATTTTTGCATTCTTTTCAGCATGGGCGTGGTTATCATGTTTAGCAAGACATTTGATTGGTTTAGGTCAACGCTCCGCCCATCCATTACTGGGTATAGATGTATAGTGCTTGCAGCAATTATCGACGCGGTGAAGCCTGACACCACACGCGCGTTTATAGTGCGTCTTGCATGTCGCGTGGCACGCAAATGCAATTTACGAAGCGTGACGATCACACCGCGCGATGATTTGGTTCCTGATTGAAACTTTGTTTTCAAAAGAGGGGTTTAATTATTAAATTATAAAAAAGAATGATGAAGAATATTTTTGACAAAATAATTATGTCGATAAAAGTCAAAAATACACAATTCTAAATAAGATGAGAAAAATATGAGATTTGGTTGTTTTGGCCTCTTAGATGGTGTCTAATGATTGGGCATCCAAATCATTTTATCGTGGTGGCATCGCTGCGCCGGCATCCACCCTCAAAATACTTGGATCCATCCTTATGACCCATCTAAGATGGCAAAAAAAGCTCATCTTTTATTCTCTAATATTCTAAATCCTTGGAACATCGCTACGCTATTGTGTGGTCATCAGTCAATATATGATCGCTCCGCTCTGTTAATGGTTGCCACAACCCATTCTCGCTCCAGACATGAGTTGTGGGCAAAACTCTCACATTGCGCATACGTCTGCATCCATAAAGAATCAAAGCGGCCCATACTAACCGTTGGAGCACATTTGTAAAGGAATCGGAGCAATATGACATTTGACGATTATTACGTCTTATTTCTCATAACACCCATTGTAAGTAGTCACTTTATACCCCTTTTTAATCCTTGGTAACACGACGACACTTTGGTTACTTTTAACAGCAATCCAAGCATTTTTGTCATTTTGCCCCTGTATCCTGATTCCGTAACAATTTTACGAGTTCCTTTCCGCTAATTTGTTCTTATCTTCACAGAAGACAATCCACTGAGAAATGAGACTCTGCTCTCCACGGTACAACGAATTTGCTCCGAAACGACCCACTATATTATAGCTATGAGAATTACATCCTGTGATGCAAATAATGTAGGCTTAGGGTGGTTGCACGGGAGGTCAATAGTTATTTTGGCCAAACCTGCCATCCAGACAACCCAAGCCTGCATAGAATACAAAGGATCACTGCAGAAATAACTGAATGTTCAGGTGAACCAGGGTGCTGTATTGTTTCTTCTCAAATGCGTGGATTGATCTGGACGGCAAAAATCCCCTTCAACATAATTTAGCTCCGTCAAGGACCTCTATCATTTTCCGAAGGTCTTTGCTTAAACCAGAGTAATACTCCCAGACTCTTTATGTAGTAATTAAGCGAACTGCCAGGCTAATAATATTTGCGCTTCAACTATTATAATACATTTTTGTTTCAATGAATGTCTTATCAGTTCATAAAATTAATATATATTGATGAAAGGTACACGTTAATCGTTATCTTCCGTTCTGATTGGTAGCCTTTTGATCGGCCCCCGCGAAAATTGAAATCATATTTTATAGTGAGTACTAGTGTGTCTGAAATAAGTAGCCAGTGAAGATTGTGACTGTCTAACCAACCTTTCAGCTATAGTCTGTATCAAGAATCCGCCACAGGTTTTAATCGATCGTTCTCCTACTACTACTGCTTTTCTACTGGACAACACATATCTCCGATTTTCTGACCAGGAGTACCCGAGAACATTCCTTATAACCTGTTTTTATCTATTGACTACAAAGTCATACAACGTCACCACTTGCCGAGCGCGTCAACCATTCCGACGACGTCACCATGCGACCTGGCGACCTCCAGTGGGCACATTTATTATTTAATTACATGCTAATAAGGCAATCCTATTGCAGTAAGATATTCTTTCAGACCGCAAAGACGTCTATAAAACAGACTTAAATTAAAAGTAGCCGTTGTACACTTTAATGACTTGGGATGCTTAAATTTTGTTGGGATTTACTCATAACTTCCAAGAGCCCCACCACACTTCTTTCGGAACTTAGAATTGTCATATAGCTTTTAATTCACTTCGGTATGAATTTGACATTTCGCGACACTAATCCATGTTGTAAGGGGTGACTAAAACAGGTTAAAAAAATCGTTTTGAGAAACCTTCAACTATTCCTCTGGTCATGCATTCTTAAAGGATAATTTTTGTATTATCTACGGTCTTTTTCATGATATAGGATCATATGGTTCATAAATGGTAATTCCTTTCGAGTGTTTCCAATTTGACGAAACTATCCGTAAAATTGTTTTGTCTGTCATGTACTACAATAGAAAATGCTATTTTTGCCCTTCATTTGACATTTAGGCCCCTTTGAATAGATGGTCAGCTGACCCCATATGATTGTATACCACATTTTTACATTTTGACTTTTAATCCATGTTCCCCGCAGACTTACCTGTTAGACTTTGGATAAGTTATTCCTCATCATTTCTAAGTACGCACACACCAAAATTTGTTTCTGTCAATTAATTTGGGTAAAAGACCATTATTTTTAGTTCCATTTCGTGCACTAGTGGGCATTGGTCCGTTAACATATTTTGCGAATCAGCCAATCTGGAAATGCCCGCGTTGATTTGCGGCATTTCCAGCATGAGGCAATTGACTCACGGAAAACCATTTTTCACTCTTGATATTACAATGAAACACGAGAGATCCGACCCAATCAACCTTACAAATCTCAACACACTGAATTATAATATATTTGTTAGTATTCATCGGTGTGCAAATGACCTGATTTCAATACTGTGTTGTGAACTCTATTGTTTATCAATCCGTTTAGGTCTGGTATTGTGTAAGGTAAGTTGGTGCTTCTACTTAGGCTTGTACATTTAAAGGCACTATCGGTGATTTGCTAAATCAGAAAAATCGAGAAAATCATCAAAATCGATTTTTTGCATGCATGTACCGTTATGTTAACATACATACAATGATAGACCAAAGCACTGATAAGGCCAAAGCGGATATTTTAGTCATTAGTGGTCCGTACTCACTACTACGGCAGTATTGAGTGGAATTCGTATCTTTGACCTGAATGTTTTGCTTCCTTTCTGGGTCAAATCTTCATTGGAAAAGAAACTTGTTAGAAGTTCCACGGCTTTCCTTCACTTTTAACTAGTCCCGCAGTTGTTTTTAAATATTTGATTCTTTCGGATAAATCACGATTTGCCTTTAACCATGCGAACCATGGAGTTATTAGAACTCCATGATTTCCCCACTGCCTTCCGTGACCTCACACTTTTAAGGTATTTAAAAAGTACATTTTGGAGGGGAGGGCCTCTTTGTGTACATGCACGACCTTTAGCAATACAGGTCAATATTAAAGTTCGCGCATTTTTGTTTTTCTTACAAACCTTTTCTAAAATGTAGACCTAGAAATATCTTATTTGTAGAATGAGTCCCTTGTAATGCGCTGCAATTAGCACTTGAATATATCTATAGTGGATTCATAAAATGCGGCACGACCAGATCGGTGATTGACTATTCATCTCCCTCTGGATTAGGAAAAAAAAGGGCAAAAGCTTTGCTGTTTAGTGAATGAAAATCAATGCATGTAGCTGGAAACCGGTGTAAAGAACTGAGTGTCCCCCCTGAGAGAGTGTCCTAGCTATCATAAGCAACATGTCCGGATAAACCGTGACTTGTAACCGGAGCCATTTGGCGTACATTGCTGAAACAAACGCTCGTACGCACTCATGGAGACTACAATATACATATGAGTGGTAGACACTCATTCACAAGGACATGTCTTATATGACCGGCAGCTTTAGTTAGGACATTAAGTGACAGGGTTTTTTTTAGATACCGAATTTTCTCTCAATGAACCTGCATCGGTCTTAGACCACCTACCCGACAACGTTCGAGTTATGGGAACTACCGATTAAAAGAAACCGCAAACATTGTTTTGAACTTGCCTGCGTCCTAATCGTCCCTACTCCCCAACAGAAACCGATGTAAAAGATATATAAACGTCATTATGTCGAACATTATGTATGCACCTGCTGGTAATTCCGGTACATAACAGTATGTGACAAGTTTCACTACATATTTGTATGCATTATATTATTTTACTTATTATGTAAAATTTACACAGATCAGTTTTTGTAAAGAAAACAAAGACATAAATAATGTAAACAAACCTCATTTTAGTTGTTTATAGTTCATCCAATATGTAAATGCCGTAAAGTTAGCGAAGTTTACATAAATTATGTGAATTGCATGTCACCTACCAGAGCGGCTCGGCACCATTGAAAAATGGAGAATCTTGGAGAGTGGCGTATAGCCTCATGGAGTCGTGGGAATTGGGGACTTATTTCACGTATTGTTCTATTCTTTCTACTGTATCGATGCGTTTGTGTACATATAATTCATGATTTTGACCAGGGAATATGGCTGCTTATAATTTCGGATGATGGTCAATGACGAAAAGTAAGCTTTAATCTCAGTCCACGTTTGACACAGGGTCTAATTACGTGTATACATAAGTACGGCGATTAAGTAGCCGTATTTTGCATATGAAGTTTGGGGCTCATCGATACCAACCTGTTTACCACTGTAGTTTTATACAGGCAATACCTGTCTTTGTACTAATCGCCTTCACCCCGGGGAAGGTGCCCAAATCGTCAGTCCCTTATATACTGTGTTGTTTTTGAGCTGAATACACTTGTTGAATTCTTGTGTCATATACTAGCGTGCTGGTGACTATTTTTGTGTCGATTATTTCCCTAAGTTAAATCTATAATTATGTAAACATTTTACATAATTATGTTCCAGGATGTTTTACATAATTTACATGTAACATTTTACATAATTTGTGTTTAAATTTGTTACATAATTGTGGTAAGCATTTACATATTGTGTCACACATTGATTAAATTGATGTGTAACACTTTACATATTTGTTGTATCAAATATTTACCTAATTTACATGTAAAATTTACATATGTGTCAAATTTTACCATAATTTATACGTACAAAATGCATAGATTGAGTTACATATTTCATATAACAAGTGGACGATTACATATTTCTGACATGACTTATTACATAGATGGTGTTTTAGTTTTCATAATGATTTGTAAATGTTTACACAAACTGATACTACAATATTTTAGTGCACTTTTACTCATTAATGTGGTCCAGTGGATATGACGGCCGACTCTGATCCAAAGGTTGTGGGCTTCGAGCCCCGCTGCCGCCAATTGTGTTGTGCACTTGGGCAGGCACTTACTCGCTTGCTTCGTCGACACAAGCGATATTCGGGTAGCTGTTAGGGAATATTACAATCAAGTGCTGATAGGATTGTACGCTTTGGCCAGGCTGTCGGCCTATGAAGCGACAAATGATTGTGACGATTGCCCGCGGCAGCATAATAATAATAGGCAACAGCGCATGAGGCTGTTGTTATTGCTGTTATTTTTTAAAAAAAGTAAAAATAATTATATTATTAATTATATTATGTGGACATTTTTACATTTACTAGTGTTTAACATAATTATTACATAAATTATGGTGATTTAAGTTTTACATAGTAACAATGCATGCAATGTTTACACAGAACTGTAATTATCTCTCTGTGTGTATATAACCATCTTTTAATTTCTGTCGTACACGACAGAATTAACGAAATCATCATTACATAAAGACGGGCGTATTCGCTTAGTTCACTTCCATGCTTCAGGTATGCATTCCTAATACATTGGTAAGCATTCAACATTACAAAAACACTCTCAAATTCAAAGAGGGAAGTTCACGCTTTTGGAGGGACTACAAGGACCACTCTAAAAAGAGTAAAATTTACAGCTTTCAAAGATACTTTTTTGGTCAATTTACTCTTGAAAATTTACCAAATGATAAATGATATCATTTTGTCAATTATCAAGATCAAATTTGACCCAAAAGTGTTCATTTTACGGTGATGAAATTTTCACTCTTTTCAGATTGAGCCCTGTAGTCACTCCAAGAATTAAATTCACTCTTTTGCATTTAAGAGAGGCAGTGTCGAAAAAAATTGGGGGCGCTCTTTCTGGAAAGACAGAATGTTTGTCCCAATATGGGTGCCTGAATCACAATCTGCCCAATCAGGTTATGCCACACGTTATCGCTCTCCCAATAGAGTTCATCATACAATAATCCCCTAAGGTATGGCTGAGGGGATGAATAGTGATGAGGATATATATAAGACTAGGTATGCCCTCTAACATTTTAATGTGAACTGATGGCTCAATGCAGTTTTAAAATATTAATGAGTTAAGGATGGCTTTGTGCAAGATACACGGTTCCTGTGACTTTTGAGATAAAATGGAATACATTAATCACTTTAAAGAAGCATTCATCTGAACATCCAAAATGTATAGGCCACCCATCATGGTCCAATTTTGACGTTTCCTCCTTCATAGCAAGCTAGCAGAAAAGAAGAATAAACATACAATCTGATGTACAAAGTCTTGCGAGTTAAATCTTGGCTGAATGCATAGCCAACAGTAAGTGACATTTTTTTTGAACGCAATTTAGTTTTTGGTGATTTTGAAGAGGAAGAGTATTCGCGCATAAATTTAAACTATGTGAATGAATGTCATCGATTCAAAAAAGAAGTAAGGATAACGTATGTGCCTTGCTCTTCTTTCCCTTAATCGCAAAACCAACGTAGGGAGCATTTACGTTGATCTTGCATTAAACATTTTTTGTGACACCTTTTCAGTGCAAAGACCAACGTACTTTCAGTTAGCCACTTACTTTGGTCTGGCAATTACAAGAAAATTGGAGTTTCACTTACGTTCTCTTCTTTTGTAATATTTACCTTTATCAAGAGAATTATTTGATTCAATAGCTAAAAATACTTTCTATTGTATAACCTGCTAATCTTAAGGACCCCACCTATAAGCCAAAAGAAACCAAAAATGTTTCTTCCTGTAAAATTAGTGCAAATGCACTTACGTGGTCTTTGCATGAATGGAACGGCGTGTTTGTGTTTGGTGTGTGTTGTGTTATGGTGATTGGTGTATAAAAGCTGTCATATAGGCTTTAACCTCTTATTTGTTTTTTGCCTTTCCATGCAAACTGATTCCTTACTTGCGTACGTAAATTCCCCTAGCTACTAGGACGTCGTGATGAAGTCACTTGGATGAATCGATGTTTACCCACTAAATTAGCGTGTTATATTGTAAATATCGGCTAAATGCTAACAAATTGTAAATGCATAGGCGGTTACAGGGCCCAGGGGTCCAAACCACCACTTATTTTCACTACGTACTTATTTGCCACACCCCCTTGGACCCAACTTCACAAAACCTCTCAACCAGTAGGCCCTCAATAATGCAATACAAACGGGAATATAAGTCGACTACCTCTAAAAAGTACGGGTTGTTCCCTGCAGAGTGGGTTGTCCCCGTATCAGCTCGAGTAGTATAATGTGGATTAGGAATGGTGTGAATCAGAAATTGTCTCTCCATTATCTGTCTTCCAATGTATCAAAGATCAAAGTTGAAATCAGATATCGGAAAGGTTTTATAACTGCTCTGATAAGACCTAATTATATTTGGAATTGTTTCTCGTTCTTTTAAAATAGGTCGATATAGTCAAATAGGCGATATGGTCTATTGTAAGTGTTTTTGGACATTATACACTGAATAATTATATAGAGGTCACATTGAAGAAATTACTACGGACACATACTGAAGAAATATTAATTATAATTTAAATATGACTAATAAAAACACATGGCGTGTACATCCTAAAATGCAAAATTAACAGAACAATGATACAGACACCAAACAAATCATAGTTGTTATAGTCGCTCACAAGCCAGAGTTTATAACTTCTCCAGGATTCCCTTAACTTCATTATATTTAAGAACTGTTACTGCTTTTTTTCCTTAGGAGAGTGAAGTGAGGTAGGTACGTTAAATAAATGAGTTATAATTACCCTTAATTCAATAGCTACTCTGTAAGACTATCAGTAGAAACAGCGGTAAACAAGAAAATGCATTCTCAAGATTGTTCGCATTTGATTCAACAGTCTATATCACTGCAACACAAACTGTTTGATATTGTTTCGCTACGTCTACCCATATCAAAAAGGTATACACTCAAATCTCTCCCATGGAAGATACTCTCGGCAGGGCTCGCGCTAAGGATTTTTATTTGTGTAGCATTTTTTGCAACAGCTCTTGCTTTGATCATGTTGATAGAGCAAACGTATAGGGAAAATGTGTAGCAAACTGCTATGCTAAACAAGCTATCGGGAGCCCTGCCTCTGCATGGGATATGTTGCTAACGTGTCCAGGGTATATGGTTTTGAAGTTCGATGAGAAAATGGGAAATTGTTCAAAACAATTGACAACTTTTACAGGTTTCAAACCATGATTGATATTATTGCTATCTATCATGTAGGTAACTCATTGTGCACACGGAGATTGATTGGATCATTGTTGTGAATCCTAGCCGCGCAAACATGTTGAAGACATTAGCTGGTAGTGTTTTCTCCAAGACGGAGATGCCAGAATATTCGGTTGTTTCGTCAAATGAGGTAAATTATGTTTTCTTTTTTGATGTTAAAATGAGAGAACCTTAGGACGCGTGCACACATAGAAATTATAGAATATAATCATAGCAGAGACGTGCACTCCATCCAACATATATTATTGATATGCATAATACATGATGGCCAAATGCCGATCCGTAAATTATTTGGGAATGCACCGCACCCTTGAAATGGGTGTATTTTACGAAACGATCGGTGCATGATGAAATAAAGATGCTAAATCAATAGATGCCGGGAGCTCGTTAATATTTTTTTCGAAATTATTAATAATAGTTTAAAAAGTTTGTTATTATGAAAAACGATAAACATCAACGACAAATTTAGTTCATCGCCGATAAACTAAAATCTTCGAATTTAAAAATCAGTTTTTCAACTTGGGGATAATAATAGTTGATCATTAGATGATGATTTTTTTTTTCTCAAAAGCTAAGTTTATCGGTTGACAAACTATTTTTTTCATGCGATTAAGTGAGTTTATCGCCAAAAGAGTGTATTCAATTACTGATCATCTGACTTGCAATAGGCGTACGTTCTCCGTGAAAATTATATTTCAATACGGAATAGACCGTATTCAATTTGACGTCAGTCACCAGCCATGTTGGTGGACAAGATGCATACATTCCAGGACTACAATACATTCACCTGTCAATCGATCCATGTTTAGCGACTGCACAGGGATCATTGACAGGTGAATGTATTGTAGTACTGGAATGCGTCTATCTTGTCCACCAACATGGCTGGCTATTGAATACGGTCTATACACCACGACCTCGTCAAGTTCATTTATGCGTTTTCCCGTGGAATAATTTAAAATCCCCATGGTGTTACAAACAAGGATTCCCGAACTTTGACCATCTTAAAATTCATGGTACATATTGAAAATACATTGTAATACTATGCATGTCCAAACTGCTTGCTTCATTTATTTATGGCGGCAAAGTTTGATGACGACTGTTTCCGTACAGTGTTGTCTTCAGCAAATATTTGGAATGATGGCTATTCATTTGGGAGAGTTGAACATGTCAGAACAAACAAATACAGTCATAATGGGTTTCGTTGGGTGGAACTTTACACCACTGGCGAATGCCAAATTGTGTAAAACGATTTTCTATGGAGTGTGAACTGCGCACTATGATAAGATTGCGCTTTATTCCGTATTGAATACGTGTTTACACGATTTGACACTCGACGACCCTCTTTATATGGGGTCGAACCCCTTCCAAAAAACCGCAATAAACACACCACCTCCAATAAAAATTGAATCGACGTGCTTCGCATGTAGGATTAAGTTCATCCATTCTATATATTACTTTAATTTTTTATTTAGATCTATGAAGAGCGTGTCTACGAGGAATGAAAATGGGCTATTACCACTGTTACCGGGAAAAACTACAAAGACTCCGTGGTGAGGATTTTAACGAACTTTTGAAAGACATAGCAGTAACGTAACAAAGACTGTAATCTTTGGCACTTTTGCTAAAAGTGTGAGCTATGGACAATGATCAGAGGTTCCAATCTTCGGTTAATCTGCCTATTCCAGACTTAGCACCCCACTCGATTAGGAAATGGGTGAATGAACCACGAAACTGTTTTCCGTGTTTCGGAGGTACCGTAACTGTTTCCGTTCGCTTGTATAGATAATCATACCTGTAAAGGTCCATTGCACTAACTTTCTTCACAGAAATATTGTGACATCATTGCGATCATTGCTGTCTCAATCCGGGGGGGGGGGGGGGGGGCGGCACGTATTCAAGGTGGATCGATGCCGCGTGAACAGAAAACGCGTAAAGGGTATCTTTTTTCCAATAGCGGTGTACGCGCTCACATTGATTGGGTGTCAAACAGCAAATATGGAAAAAGGGTATGTTTTTTTCATACCCCCGATTGTGCTGTACGCGAGATCAAAATCATCAAAAACTATTGTAATTTTGATAAAGCAACACGAGCGAAGCCAGATAATAAGGGTTATTATCAACACATGCATTGCTTAACTGTTTAAGGTATCAAAAATACAAAAAGCTTGCTTATGGCAGCCAAACGGACAAAAATGCTGGTTATGGTTAGGTTTTTTTAGTCGGTGGAAATACTTGTTTAGGGCGCATTTTCGGAAGTCCATGTTTCAACTCATCATATCCACCTTGACTACAAGTGGTCCCCCGGGGTCTCAATCCGCTGATGCGCTGTTTCGCTAATACAATGTAACTGTGTAAGCTCCGTCCAATTGGACGACACGATTCTAAAAAGAAAAAATCCTTCTACAAACAGAAGCGCTTCTGTGGATGTAAAGAGCGCTTATACGATTAAAAAGGGCTTTTCCCACTGAGCCAGTGATCGCTCGCTTTTGCGATCGATACCGTTTTGAAGACTAGTGCAGCCGTTTTTCTGAATACTAGACACGCATACGCAATAGCGGCTTATTACGATTTGACCGTTTTCCAAAAGGAGAATTTATGACGCTGCTTTCACAAAATAATTCTTTTTGAGGCCATTTACAGCAGTGTTGTATTTGACTTTTTAATGCTGAGGTACATGGCCATCTTTTAAGTGATTATGACTTGTCATCTTGGTTTGTTTCCGCCAGAATTGTGATTTTTCCGCTCGTGAAATTGCACGGACTGAGTAAGGAAATTCAACATGGACGAATAGACTCTTACTTACTTGCATTCATGGACGACTGCGCGTTATTTGAGAAAGCACAACACGATATGTGTGTCAGAGTTTTGCGAATTTTACAATGATTTGGGTAGCTGGTTTGATCTACGGACGGCGATCGATCGCATAGTCGATCGATCACCGGCTCATATGAAAAGCCTTAATGTTAGACAATGCAAACAACGCATCCGTATATTCAACTTCTGTTTCATAATTTTCTTATAATTTCATATTCAGGTAAGAATGGCCAATGACTTCGCCTGTGTGTGTTTCATCACTCCTGTTGACAGTGAATGGAAGACCTGCAAGCAAGAATTCCAGGGTGGGCGTTGGGTTCTTCCTCCCTCCGGGAGCACCCTGAAAGCCGCCCACACCGAATGACGACAGCATGATCACGTTTAGGTCATCACCTAAAGCACATGTTTATTAAGGTTAACTTCCTATTACAATGTCTTTCTTGCTCGTTCAGCAGCTACAAAAGCGGTGGAAAAGGAGATATGGTTCGCCCCCCCCGTCTGAGCCATCGACCAGGCTGACGATTCCATAGACGACAACGGAATAAAACTGAAACTAATGTTGCGTGAAGAGTCAACTGAATCGAGTGCCCTATTCTTTTACCGTTTGTAAGCCGGACCTATTATTACGATGGACAAAATCTCCGGCACACTGGTGACCCTGTCACTTCGCCACAGTCAATACTGACATGGATATCTTCCATTAAATTTAAGTCACATTACAGCTACATTACAGCATTACAGCATCACAATAACATTTCCGAAAATAGAGCGATTTTATTCAATTACTATCCAGAACACCCATATTTGAGGAAAAGCTATTGAACCTTTTTATATACTTGAACACATCTATTTAAAGTCATCCTCTCTCAAACCCCTCACAGTTCGCAGAATATCGAGATCAAATGGTATATAGTGAATAAGAGACTGGCCTATTGTTGATGGCGTACAAAATTGCTCGCGCACTGTAAACATTCACATCAAATTCTTCCAAATGCCCTTTTCCCGCTTTGATTTATACAATTTACAATATCAATTATACCTGCAATGAAAACCCACACAAAATGTAGCTTAATTACACCATCAAACCCAAGCGTTCTAGACGTCACCAAAGTCAGCATCTCACAGAACTTGACTTCACCGACGATCTAGCTCTAACAGTGGATCTGATGTGATGCACAAGATCTATTATCTTTACTTGAAAATGCTGCAGACAAAGTCGGCCTACATGTGAATGTCAAGAAGACAAAATGCATGACTGCCAATGAGGAAGAGAATTATTAACCTATCTACACTACATATAGTAATCAACTCAGAGAGTTCAGGGACTTCAACTACGCCTTGGACCCTATGTTGTTGCAGACAGCAAGAAAGACTCCCTGTCACAACTTCGAATTGCTTGCAATAAACTACTCCACTGGCAAACTTGTATCGCCAAGCTGACCTTCAAAGCCTGTATAGAGAGTATCCTGGATGGATCTGCAGACCTGACTCATGAAGAAAGAGCTGCATGATGGACCGGATAGCAACTACGAGTATGCGAGTGTAAAACATGTCCTGGCGTGAGCCAGACTTAAGGCACAGGTATAAGATATCCCTCCAATTTTATCCTCTGTCGCGCAGCGTCGAGCAGGATTTGCTGGTCACTGTCATCGTGCGAGTGATCAAGTAGTCTCGGATGTCACGTGTTGGAGAATCTGAATCACTACTCTCCTCAACAAGTAGGCCTATGAGAATTTGACGTCTATGTCACAATATTCCATGTTCCAGAGCGATTCTTCGATTCCTACTATAGGTCCAACGGTCCATAAAATATTAGTTTATGCGTTTAATGTGTCTGTCTATTTATGTTTTGTTTTCTATATTAGCAATAATTGTATTAGCTTATACATCATATTATAATATTCAATTTAAAAAAAACAATGCAATTTATTTATTCATATTTTTAAGGAGGATATCTACTCAATTCTGTTTTATGTAGTTTTATAAGCTGGACACTGCCTGAGTCAATACTTGTTCCAGAAGACCACTACATTGT
>JAMKCH010022105.1:0-32385 GCA_023653785.1 Ophioderma brevispina
TTGAGCAACAGAAAAACAGATGTATACCAGTAAATCAAAGTCTTAAGATATAATCTGTGAGTTTCCGCAAGGTCGATATTAGGGTCCTCTTCATTTATTTTAGAGTAAATGACATTATTAATACTGCTTCCGGAAACTTGATTTCATACCGTTTGCTGATGACACCACGATCTTATATTCCAACCAGAGATCTTGCTCGTAAAATGGATTTTAATCAATGGTGAGCTCAAAAAGGGGGGGGGGAAGAAATAACAAATTGGTTCAAAGGCCAATAACGTTGTCAATAAAAATGATAGTGTTTTAAAACAAATTAATGTCTGGGTACACCGGTCAAAAACAACATGGTTTAATAGTAAGAAAACGTTGTCTTAGATCGTACAAATCTGGAAAGTTGTTGACATACAAAGTTCCTAGGTGTCCTGATCGATGAAAACCTGAAATGGAAACACCATATGATGCTTACATCAAAAGTTTATTTCTCGAAATATGGGCATAATTAACAGTTGAACATTTTGTAACTGAAAACGTATTTTGCGATCCCTTTATTGCACATATTAATCTTAACCTTACCTAAATAGGTGTTACTTGCCTGGGTAAAACGCATTATGGAAACACCTACTTAGAAAAAATATTTAAACTACAGAAAAGTGCTTGAGGAATTATATCTAAATAACCACGATAGTGCCACTCGGACACTGTTTTGTCAATACAACAGTATTAAATGTTGGACATATTATATTTTGAATGGGCGTATTCATGCATAAGCATCATCTACACTTGTTACCAATGTTTTTTTTGATAAATTATTTTCTAGAAGGGCTATTGTTCATGGACCAAAAAACAAGATATGCCAATAACCATAATTATAACCTTCCAAAAAAAAATAATAACAGTTTTGCATCAAAAAAGTGTTTGTTAGAAAACGTCAGGACCTTTCTTTGGGATCCTTACCAAGCAGCATTTTAAATTATCGAAAAATAAATATCATTTAGAAACCATTATAAAAATCAATTAATGAAAAAATATGAAGAAGTTCTTTTTTTGGAGGAGCTTTGGATGTGTGATCTGTTTGATATTTAACATTTGCTAACAAATTATGGTTTTGTCCGTGTGTATTTGGTCTTGCATGGTTTCACAACCGTAATCTTGGCAACTCGCGGCGGTCTGGGGGGGGGGGGGGTTTGCTGCCTGGATTGGTGGTGGTGATGGTAGGGGGGGGGTTTGTGGTGGGGTGTTACCGTTATGTGTGCTGATGGTTGCGGTGCTGTTGGGATTTATCCGGGTAAACTCTTATTTATTTTCGGTTAGGAGGTGTCAGTTTTTACAGGGGTCTTTTTGGCCTTTTGTTACTCGCCCATGTTGTTTAGTATTGGTTGATATTGTACATATATTTTGCATGGGGAAAATAAAGATTTGAGAGTTGGTTTTAAAACCTTCCCAGCCGATATGCCAGTGCATTATGATTTCAAGGGTAAGGGAAAAGCAAATCTCTTCTTTGGTTGTTTATTTGTTTTAAAAAAACAAATTAAAACTTAACTCAAAAGGAAATAATGAAAAAGGCAGTAGTAAAAATTTCCCCAGTCTTTGACGGCAATAAAAATTTAATTTTATAAGGCGGCACTCCAATGGTTTAAATTCTGCGATATGGGGTGATAGATTTCAAGGGAAGTAAAGCAAATCTTTCTTTCGTTCTAAAAAACAAATTAAATTACATCAAAAGGCAAAAAGAGTAAAATTTCACATCTTTGACAGCAAGAGAGGAAATTGTCTGAGATAAGCTTCTCACTTCCTTAGGCCAAGAAAAAAAGAAAAGTTTGTCTCAGGAAGACCATATGTGCACTTTTGTTTTAAAAATTGGTCTTAGTGCATTTTTTAGGTTTCTGTCACTTGAAAATTAAGACAAAAACTTGTGACACTTGTTTTTTTTGCCTTAGGAACATATGGAATGGTGCACTCGTCTCCCTCCTGAAAGGGAGGGTAGTCTCCCTCACTTGGAGGGAGAGGGAGGGTACCACCTCTTGGATTTTCCCTTTTTGTCTACAAAAATACATCGTAGGTCGTGGGACCGCGAGTGTAGTCGCCATCGCGTTTGCATGGGGCCAGAGGTCACATGAGGTCACGAAGGTCACCCATGTCACCCCACCCAATCCTTTCCATCCACGACATCATCATAGCCTATGGAAACTCATACAGCAGGCAAATATAAAGGGTTTACATTTGACCGGCCAAAGGTCAAATGAGGTCATCAAGGTCACTGAGGTCACCAACATGTCATCCCACCCTTACCCCCCTCCGTTCCACCACGTACATCCACCGTAGCCCTTAGGAACTCATACCGAATGCAATATATTAAGGGTTAACATTTTGACCCCAGGACACAAACACAAACACACACATACACACACACAGACATACGCCAGAGTAATCCCTATGTGCCTTCTGCAATTCTGCAGGACGACACAAAATGAAGCTCTTTTGGCTTGGAACCAATGAACAGGCGGTGGCGGCCAAGCTTCTTCATAGCGCAAAAATGCCGAACGAGCATTGGACGAAGATTCGCTGAACAGTGACCAGGAATTTGAAGTCACTGGGCGTTATAAAAAGATCAGTGAGTGGCGAGTGGGATTCCCGTACGGAACCGCGACCGATTTAAATGCCTTTGCTTTAATCGGTGGGGCATAATTGTGCTGCAAAACATCTCAAATCGTTTTTTTTAAAGAACGGATATGAAGAGGCTTGCTCCACATGCAGGTCAACGAATCATTCCACGGTGGTGCATGGGCATACCCTGGGGGCTACCTGGTACTGGGCCTGGTACATGGTTCCGCAGGCTATAAATAGCGGTGAATCATATGCGATTGAACAATGAGGTCAAAGCCGAGCTCGTTCAAAAAAAGGGATCCCGTTTGTACCGTCATTCATACCAAAAAAAGACTTAGACTGGAGTGATCTTCAACTCAACGATTTTGAGGGGAACAATATTGATTATCAAACAGATTTTCGACTTAGAATATTTGTCAAGGTTTAGTGATTACGTGCTAAACCTACGGGAACGGCAAAAACGACGCTATCTTGGCTGCCCCCCCCGGAATGAAAGCAGGGACAGTTCAGCTTTCAGCTTCCGGTGGTATCCAAAATATAAACAAATCCTGGCACAAGTACTGCACAGATCTTACCAGTATTGGATTAAAACTGCTATAAACTATGCGAGCTTCCTGGTTTAATGGCACAATTTAGTTTCCCACTATCTCCTTATATAAAGTAGTTCACAACTAAAATACAGAGTGGTCCCAAAACAAACTGCCCAAAGACCCCCAATTCAGGTCTTTTTAGATCATGACAGTATACATATTTACTGAAGTTTCTCAGTTTCTGCGCTCGCGAGATCCAAACAGCATTAACCCGGCTGACCAGTCTATCTTACAAATGGACCTCCCATAAACTTTGACCTTGGCACATGACTTGACCTCATAACAACAAGGAATGCCACTGTTGCACCTATGACCACTCAAGTAGAACTTTCCAAACTTTTCAATGGAGGTCAATTTTACATTTTAACAAAATTTGTTACTTAAAATGTTTACCCTACATGACCTTTTACTTTGGCACATGATCTTTTGACCTAATAAAACATATGAGGGATCCCATGGTGCACTATTAGCACAAGTTTGGTTCCAATAAAAAGCATATTTTGATATCAGATCATGAAATAATGGTTGTGATATTTTTTTTACAAGAAATATTGGGTACAACATGACCTTCTTGAATAACAAATGACCTTTAGCTTATTCTTCCACGATCTGGAAAGAAACACCACACGCATGTGACCCAATGACTTTTTTACTCCTGGTATAAACTAAGGAATAATTTGATCTTTATTACATTAGATTAGGAGTTCAAACATTTGACCTCCAGGCAGACAGTCATATGGCAAACGTTATATTTCTCTGAATATTCCTGGGTCACATACTCATTGGTACCTCGTATTTGCTCCAAACCTCTGGGTTGATGATCTATAATATTATGTAGGTATGGAATTTTATGTAAAATTATGAATACAAGGTAAGTTAGTTTATAGTATGTAATGTAAACAATAGTAATCCAAATATTTGCAATAGTAGTGTTACAATGGTACAATGTAATGTTATTTTAATAAATAATTGTAATGCAATGCAGGTTAAGAAATGTAATGCAATACAGTAAATTATTTAAAAAGGGTGCAGCTCGGATGTGCAGCTGCCATTGAAATGATTGTGATGATTTCCTGATGGCGCATAAATAAAATACTCAACAGCGCTTGACTCATTACAAATGTCGGTATTGTATTCTTTCTTAGCCACAACCACCTGTAGTGATGTGCTTTATCACCCTCTCCTTCGAGAAAATTAAAGCCTTTTTGCATATATTTTTGTTTAGTTATTCTTTGCAGTGAACCAAATGTAATACTAGACTGACGGCATTTTTTCATGTTACTACTTGGCGTACATGTTGTGGTTAAAACCGATATGGATTTTTATTTGTGCGAGTCCGAATGTGGCATTTAAGAGTACCATTTTCTGCGAAGTACAGTGTATTTCTGACAATATTCACACTGATAAGGTTTTTTCCTTTGTGTGAGTCCGAATGTGGCGCTTAAGATTACTATTTTGTGCAAAGCATTTCTGACAATATTCACACTGATATGGTTTTTCCTTTGTGTGAGTCCGTATGTGCTCTTTAAAGTGACTGTTTTGTGCAAAGCATTTCTGACAATATTGACATTGATAAGGTTTTTCTCTTTGTGTGAGTCCTAATGTGGTGTTTAAGAGCATTATGTTCTGCAAAGCATTTCTGACAATATTGACACTGATAAGGTTTTTCCTTAGTGTGAGTCCGAATGTGAATTGTAAGAGTACTATTATGTGCAAAACATTTCTGACAATATTCACATCGATATGGTTTTTCCTTTGTGTGAGTCCGCATGTGGCATTTAAGAGTGCCATTTTCTGCAAAGTATTTCTGACAATATTCACACCGATATGGTTTTTCCTTTGTGTGAGTCCGCATGTGGCATTTAAGAGTGCGATTTTCTGCAAAGTTTTTCTGACAATATTCACACCGATATGGTTTTTCCTTTGTGTGAGTCCTAATGTGCCGTTTAAGAGCTCCATTTTCTGCAAAGCATTTCTGACAATATTGACAATGAAAAGGTTTTTCTTTAGTGTGAGTCAGTATGTGCACTTTAAGTTGACCGTTTTGTGCAAAGCATTTCTGACAATATTCACACTGATAAGGTTTTTCCTTTGTGTGAGTCCTAATGTGGCATTTAAGAGCACCAGTTTCTGCAAAGCATTTCTGACAATATTCACACTGATAAGGTTTTTCCTTTGTGTGAGTCCTAATGTGGCATTTAAGAGCACCACTTCCTGCAAAGCATTTCTGACAATATTGACACTGATAAGGTTTTTCTTTTGTGTGAGTCAGTATGTGGACTTTAAGATGACTATTTCGTGCAAAGCTTTTCTGACAATATTGACAATGATAAGGTTTTTCCTTTGTGTGAGTCCGAATGTGAATTTTAAGAGTACTATTTCGTGCAAAGCATTTCTGGCAATATTCACACTGATAGGGTTTTTCCTTTGTGTGAGTCAGTATGTGCACTTTAAGATGACTGTTTTGTGCAAAGCAATTCTGACAATATTCACACTGATAAGGTTTTTCCTTTTGTGAGTCCGAATGTGACGTTTTAGAGTACTATTGTGTGCAAAGCATTTCTGACAATATTGACACTGATAAGGTTTTTCTTTTGTGTGAGTCAGTATGTGGACTTTAAGATGACTATTTCTTGCTAAGCATTCAAAGCATTCACACTGATAGGTTTTTTTATGTGTGAGATTGTCAAAGCTACCTCTTTGAACAGAGCATTTCTTACTGTCGTTATATAGCCACTGGTATGGCCTTTCCTGTAGCATAATTAAGTTGTATTTCTTCCTCATTCTGACAGAGAGAAACTTTTGCTCATGCCTCCTAGTATGCTGCAATAATTTTTCAAGAGAGTGTTCATATTTATTACAATATTTGCATGTAAATGGTCTGTATCCATCCATTGTGATTAAGGCAAGATGTTCCTGATGTGGTGTCAATCAATTATGCTAATCTTGACTGTCACTGTTTCTGCATTATTTTCCAATTACAAACACGTTCCTTTGTCAGCACCAAAGATAACCAAAACATGACAGGTTTACCAAGGAAATGGCAATTCCAGTCATCGATGAATGGGCTTCAAAGAGATGGCTGTGAAATAGACAAATGTCATAAACAACATTAAAATATTAACTTAGTCAAAAAAAAAAATAATAAAGATGCACGAACAGAGGTATGGTCATTTTCATGAGTGGTGTAACTTTCAACGGTGACACCTAATGATATGTATCTTACTAAGTTTAATATAATACAGTGAATTTCAATTTTATTTTACTGTGTAACTATATTACCTCAGCAGCATAACAAAACCTTACTTTTTCTTTCATAAATGGTGGCTGAGAGCAATAGGTATATTGGTCTCGCATATATGTGGTCAAAATTGGCATTCCTGGCTCTACCCCATCTGACATCTATTTTTTTGTCAAAGCCTATACTTTCCCCTTCACTGATTTCCCATTTTTAGTTTTACTATTAATATAGACAAGTGTTCAACGTAAAATGTCCACATTCTTATACACACTATCAGAGATTTGCTAAATCAGAAAAAACAACCAACAAGTATGTACCCTAACATATCCTGCAAATTAAATGGAGAGTTGTATCTCTGATCATCACTGTTTTCATCTGTTCGTTCTTATCCTTCACTTTTAAGCCATTCTTGCAAATTTCACACATTTTACTCTTTCAGAGTGCATCATTGAGAGAGTGTCTTCAAGCAAAAAAAAAAAACAAGCTTGTCTCAGAAGACCACATGCACTTTTGTTTAAAATTGGTCTTTTAGTGCATTTTTTAGGTTTCTGCTCACTTGAAAATTTAGAGAAAAAAAATTGGCCAAAAAAATGGAAAAAGTGGGTCAGAAATGCATTTTTTTAAATCCCACATTTCGCATTTGCATTTTTCACATGTTTTTTTTTTGCCTTAGAACATATAGAATGGTGCACTCCTTATGTCTCCCTCCCTCAAAAGGGAGTATGTCTCCTTGGAGGGAGGGAGGGAGGGAGGGAGGGAGGGAGGGTACCACCTCTTGGATTTTCCCTTTTTGATTCCAAAAAAATTAAGCTCTTTTGGCTTGGAAATGACAGCAGACAGTTCAGCTTTCAAGCTCCTGTGGTATCCAAATATAATCAATCCTGGCACTATGTACTGCACAGATCTACCATTATTGTAGATCAAAACTAGCTATAACTATGCAAGCTCCTGGTTACTGGCAAAATTAGTTTTCCTGCTATCTCCTTAATGCCCCAAAAGTGCCCCAATTTCGAGTTTTATATGGAATACATATTTAACTAGAATTTTTGTGGTTTTCACACTCACTATATTAAAAGAATATAAGCTGTGGGCCACCCAGTCTATCTTACAAATTGACCTCCCATGACCTATGACCTTTGACCTTGCAGCAATTTCACTCACTCCATATCGAGAGTGAAATACTCTTGGACGTTGCATTTCACTCTATGAAAAAAGTTGTTGAGAGTAGCTCAGCAAACACTTAGTACAGATTTCACTCTTCATATTTTCAATTTCACTGCTTAGAATTTTGCTCCAAGAGTGAAATATTCTTGAGAAAAAATGTGAGTGAAATTACTGCCTTGGCACATGACCTTTGACCTCAACAAATGAGGAATCCCATGTTGCACCCATGACTCAAGTCTGAACTCTTCAATGGAGGGCATTTTTACATTTTTAGCCAATTTTTCAACTTGACCTCACATGACATTTGACCTTGGCACGTCAAATTTGACCTCATCAACATACTAGTGATCCCATGGTGCATCTATGACACAAGGTTGGTTATAATTGAACTTTTCAATTAAGGTCAATTTAAAAAAAATTAACATTTTAGTGACATATAACACACACACACATACACACGCACAACAGATTGCAAAGTGGTCCTGCCAGCTATAGCTGGCAGCCCACAAAAAGTATTTTTTATTAGCTTTTCAACTCAGCAAATTAAACCCCATTGAATTCGGATCCCAAATGACTGAGTTGTTCTTGATTGAATGAAATCTGTAGTTTTTAACTTGTAAACACAGACATGTGTTTTGATGTGTTATATGTTTAAGTCATTGTTAAACATTTTAGTGAACATGTTTTGTCTATTCATTTGTTTATGAAAGAGGTATATGCATTTGTTTTCTCTTGCTTTTGTTTCACAGCCTGACCATATTACAAGTAAACAAGAGCATTAAGGATGCTGTGGCTGACTCCAGTGGTATGGTGTTGAGTTGTGCAATGAGATTGAAGGTGAAATTATTTTTTATAGGTACAAGCAACAAATGGCAGACTAAGCGTTAATTCCCATATAGGCCTATAGCAAGTGAAATTTTGTTCATTTTATCCATACTTATTGCAGACGGGTCGCTGTTGCTCAGTTGCCTAAAATTATATCTGTCTGGAAGATGTGTTACTTATATGGAAGAAAAACTTAAGGTTATTCATTGTCTCCTTCAGGTACTTGACTAGAAAAATGTAATGCCTATTGCAAATATGTCTAGAAGGAGGGGGGGAAAATACTTACCTAATGATGCAAATATACTTAGTGCACTTTCTCCGAAAGATGCCGAATATCTCCGAAAGTAATTTATATATAAATTTATCACCGTAAGTATGACATACCGCCCATCCCCACCATCAGTACCGCACATTGCCCTACACTACCGTAACTCATCCTCTTTTCTCCCGAACGCAAACTGAGAACATCGTTTGCTCAGGGGGAGGGGAAGGTCGGGATGCACATTAGGTAAGTATTTTCCCCCCTCCTTCTAGACATATTTGCAATAGGCATTAAATGTCTATTGCGGAGGGGAAAATACTTACCTAATGATGCAAATATACTTAGTGCATGCTGAGTAGCACCGAGGAGGAGGTGAGCAAACAATGGTACTGAAAGCGGTATGTCATACGCCCCTGGACATAAACGGACCACCCAAGAATAGTCCACTTCCTAATAGCTTATGTCCGAAAATACACAAACTACACCTTCTATCAACACACTTGCCCGTACAAGTCAGGAGTAGAGAACAGCAGTAGCAAATCTCGATTGAGCAGAGTCATGAACAATGTCCTGCAAGTATGTCTTGATGAATACGTGGTCGGATTTTCAGGTAACAGATTTGACAATATCCTGGATAGGGAGCTCTTTATAGAATGCCCATGAAGTGGCAACCTTGCAGGTTGAGTGAGCTGAAGGCCTACCCTGATCCACAATGGATTAGCTCTCATAATCAGTTCTTCTATCCAGCCTGAGATAGTTGATTTATCTGCTGGATGGTATGGCTTAGATGAGGTGATAAAAGGTTGCTCAGAATTTGCGCGAGCAGTAGCTGTTTACTAACGTACCACTTGAGCGCCCTCCCCGGACAACTTAATCTTTAGGACCTGTTAGAGTCTGATAAAGATGGAAGAAACAATGGAGATGCTTTAAAGGAACTACTCACATTTTTGGCCAAAAACTTGGGCGAAAATACAAAGTAACGCTTCGCTTGCCGAAAACTGAAAATTCCTATTCCTAAGGCATGTAACTCGGAACAGCGAAGACCTGAAGCGATCGCTAAGAGAAAATAGTCTTAAGGGTAGCGTCACGGAAGCTGACTGCAGGGGTTCAAAGGGGTGATTGTTCAAAATCTCTAGCACAGAAGGCAAGTCCCAGGGAGGCCAAATTTTCCTCACAGGAGGCCTAGAATTATTCATACCTTCTATCATAAGGCGGAGAGCATTATTGTTAGCTAGAGACTTGTCTTTGTTGCTATGAAACCTAGGCGAACTACTGTTTCCAATACAAAATTTGTATGGGCGATTGCTAAAGTGAGACTCTGAGCACATGTGAATGCGTATTCCGTGACGACGGAGAAACGCTCCTACCGATGTTACCATTCTGGTGAAAACTCTGGGAGCTGTTGACAGCCCCGATAAGAAGGCCACCGCACCTATAAGAATCAAAAGGTGAAACAACTGAAGAGTGCCTCGACACATGGTTTCAGCACTTTAGTTCTCTACTTGGCAAGCCAGTTCAGAATAACACTAACCTTGATGAACCTTTCTTCAATCACTAGATAGCAGACACTTTCCCATCCACACTGGACCTTTCACTATAGAGGAGCTTCAGATCTGCATGAAGAAACGAACAACACCAAGACACCTGGTCCCGACAACATTCCTGCAGTAGTCTGGAAGAATCCACTATTCCATGATCAACTGTTCAGAATTTTGTAAAACAAAACCTACATGGGAAAAAACAGCTGCTTTTCAACATCATTCTCATTCCTCTACCAAAGAAAGGCGACCTCCAACAACCCCAAAACTACAGAGATCACACTGTCACCACTGGCCTTAAGATCTACAACTCCATGCTGCTCAACAGAATCACTACTCATAGCTCCATTCTAGACGGACCAGAACGGTTTTAGCAGAGCAGGATCACACACTACCTCAGATACTTGCCCGCAGAAGGCTCATAGAAGAGTTGAGAATTCAGAGAAAAGCTTCAAATGTGTTTGTAGCATTTTTCCAAGGCTTTGACAGGTAAACAGGAATGTAATGCTGCATAATCTCGCCAACTACGGTGTCCCAGATGAGCTATCAGGTAATTTGCCATCAGTATGATACCCCATATGGGCAATTCCACCGTTATGGACGTTACATGTAATCACCACTTCTGTCATTCAAAAGGTATTCCAATAAACCAGAATGCTTTGGATGTTAATTGACTTTGTGGTAATGTTAGTGGACAGTCTAATGTTTAACATGAGGATGAAATTTCTAGGGAACCCCATTGATAAAAAATAGAGCTTTAGAAGTGAATATCATTGACGTTACGAGAATGGACAAGCATTTTTGGACACTTCATTGCAAAAGCTCTAAAGTTGCAACCTCAAACTCCATGGTTCCTGTTTAATAATGTAAACACAACAACACAGTATCTAACTTTTAATACAAGTATGGATACCATCTTACCATTTAGTATGGAAACACCCCTCAAAATGAGTGTCATGGACGTTACATTTTTGGAAAAGTCATGGATGTTACACATGTTGAAATTCCAACACTTACTCATTCCTAATTGATAATTTAGAGTTAGGTGCTTACTGCAGCTCATATTGATTAATTATAGCATAATAATTCCAGAAAACTCCAGTTAATTAACAAGATATAATCTCTAGAAAATGCGTCATGGATGTTACAAAGGGGACATCACCGTGGAATTGTCCATATAGCTTTGTGCAGACCATGGATGGGCCCACAAAGGAGTTCCTAACAACTACTGGAATCCTCCAAGGAGATACTCTTGCTCCCTATCTCTTTGTAGTCGTGGTTGATTACATCCTCAGACAGAGTCTTGACATCAAGAACGACAAAGGACTCGCCATCAAACCCAAGCGTTCTAGACGTCACCAAAGTCAGCATCTCACAGACCTTGACTACGCAGATGATCTAGCTCTAACAGCTGATCTGATATGTGGTGCACAAGATCTACTAACATCACTTGAGAATGCTGCAGACAAAGTCGGCCTACATCTAAATGCCAAGAAGACTGAATATATGACTGTCAATGAGGAAGATGATCATCAACCTATCTGCACAACAGATGGTAGCCAACTCAAAGAGGTCAAGGACTTCAAATATCTAGGGTCCTATGTTGCCGACAGCAAGAAAGACTTCCTGTCACGCAAAGGACAAGCTTGGAATGCCTGCAATAAACTACACCACTTATGGCAATCAGGTATCTCCAATTCAACCAAGCTGAAATTCTTTAGAGCCTGTGTAGAGAGTATCCTGTTTTATGGATCTGACACCTGGACCATGAAGAAAGAGCTACAGGACAGACTGGATGGCACCTACACCAAGCTTCTTATGCGAGTACAAAACATATCCTGGCGTGAGCACAAGACCAAAGCACAGAAATATGGAGATATCCCTCCAATTTCATCTTCTGTTGCCAAGCGCCGTGCGCGATTTGCCGGTCACTGTCATCATGCGATGGACAAGTAGTCTCAGACGTCACATGTTGAGGGTTACCATGCCAAAACAGGGGTCGTCGCCCCTTTAACTACATTGATGTGATTGCTCGAGACATCCAGCAGGATCCATCTGACATCCCCAACTTAATGACAAACAGGGACATTTGGCGCTACATGGCTGAACAGCATCTCGGCTGCGGCCGTTAGATAGATACATGTACTCTGTTGATCAGAAAATGATGCATGTTTGTTATTTTACAAAACGGTAATTTCTTACTCACCATCCTTTGTTATTAGGTCCTTTGATATGATAACAAGTGGGAGTGCAGCTTGAGTGTCTGTAGGAAAGAAAGTCATACACATGTAAGAATGTAAACTCCCTAATTGGCCATTTATAATTGATTTTATATACCTCATTTAAAGATCCCTGTCATCTGATTGGTTAAAAATGGGGGCATACTCACTCGTAAACTGAAGAAAACACGGTCTATGGGCATTGCAATTGCTATTGCCCTGCAATAATAGTAAATGCAATGCCCGCTAATTGAACATTATAATCTCTTCAACATGACTCGTAGTAACACTACATACAATATACATGCAAAAGCGTAGTTCCATGGCTGTAGCAAAGACGGTCAATTTGACCCGATCGCAGACGACCTCTCTTCACCCTTCACCCAGGCCCAGTTGAAACGTAAACACGGGCGTAAACAAACCAGTCATTTTGGATGAATTATGGCTGAATCACAGCCAAGATTTGCCTGAGGAAGGACTGTTTGACATAATAGAGGCAGCTGATAGTGTGAACACAAAAAACAGGTCAGATATGCCACAAAATATTCAAGGAATATCTCGCTGGAAATGGGGACATCGCGGGATGGAGACATCGATGTGATCAACTTCAAGCTGTCAAAATCGGAACTTTAATGCATTATTTGCTAAATTCTATGTATCTGCTGTCAAGTAATTGTAGCTAAATAGCTTATTGGTTTATAATATCCTAAAAATGCCTAGTATAGTGGAAAAGAATTTAGTATTGTGCCAACTACCCTGTGAATCGGCAGGGGGGGGGGGCCTCACCGATAACCTGCATGACAAAAATTCATGTTCTGATGTTGACATTGAAGGAGATGGTGGCAGAATATGAAGTCATACTGTATAGGCAATAAACCAAGGCTATTATGAAATGGCCATTAACCAACTCAAGAGGACAGGACATCTTTACAATTTGGTTATAACAAATATTGAATGCTTTTTCGGGGCATGGTAAACATATAGGCCATAGGTGATCTCAAAAAAATACTATGTTTTTTTTTAGTATGGTTGTTGCAGATCACCTTGGGGCCTATAATTTTTACCATGACCCTCAAAGCCGTAGCTACTTGCTTCCTTATTTCAGACACTATCCAAACCGAAAGGTAAAAATTAATTGAATTTGCAGTACTTACCTAAAAAAAACAAGTCTGTAGAATTCTCATAATTTATGTTTGCATAGCACACCATCCGATCGATGATGAGATTTGACATTCAAAAAAGTTGGAGCGGTTTATTATGAAGACTTGACTGAAATTTGACTTGCGTGGTGTGTGTGGTTTTGCAACTGTAGGCATTTAATGTCATAAAATGCCCTCCATTGAAACCCAGATGTAAGAAAGTTCGTTGACCCTGTGTATTCCAATGAAGGTGTCATAGTTGGCAGTGGTGTTTAACCCACCCTTTTTATTGGTACCCACCCTTTTTATGAAAACCCTTTATATTGAAAAGTAATACCCACCCTTTTTAATTCATGGAAATTCTACAGAATGTCACACCATTGTTCTTTTTACCAATGTGTAGATAACGACAGAGTAAGATAATTTCAATTTTTTGTTTGTCAAACCACTTTGCCCAACAAAAATGATTGGATTAAGGAACCTACTTGTTGATGTTATGACACTCTTTATTTTCAAATTGGGATGCATCTTATTTGATTTTCTTATCAGAACCACTTTTATTTCTGACCCACCCTTTTAACAAAACCACCTTTATAGCAATAAAATACAGTATCCCACCCTTTTACCGCTTTTTAGAATTTTTGAAACCCACCTTTATAAGCGTGGGTTACCAACGTGAGTGTTTTTGTCAAAATTTTAAATTGATGCCACAGGAAAACTGGTAAGCGTTACATCAGCTCTAATATTTCAGAAAATGATTGAATCAACATTCTGAGATGGCCCACCAGGTAAAATTGAAACCTTTTGATACCGCCGCTGCGTGGACTCGAGCTGAGGACTAATCAAAAGCGTCGTTGATTAATTTCGAATTGCCAGACTACCCATTATCCCTCACGAGTTTGATCATGGAAATGCAAAAAGCGAAATTTGCTGCAACTTAACCTATTTTACAAAAATTCTAGAGGGTGTCCACGAACGAGATGTCACCATTTGATGTAGAAATATGTTTTTTAGAGTGAAAGTTTTGTTTTCAGGTGGACACCCCTAGGTTTTAATGGCATTTAAATTTTGCTTGCACATTTTAATGTGTAGCATGTGGTGTAAGCAAAATTGGGACTGCCGATTTCAACTTACCCTGTTGCACGTTGAAGCGTTGTTACACGATTGTAAAACGTGTACACTGACTGTACATGGGTATCGTTCGTATTGTGTTTGTAACACCCATTCCTATGGAATATTTACGCGACGTAGCGTATACCGGGAGGGCTCACATATGAAATTGATAGGGGTGAAGGGCTGGCCCTTCCAAACACGGGGGCATTCAGTGACAGGGAATTAAAAAAAGAGGTCTTGGGTGAAAATTTTCAAAATGTTCCACAAAAAGGATCTTTACGTGACAGTGGTAAAACTTCCAAAAATGTTTTTGGTCTTTGGGTGACATTTTCAAATACATGCATGGGTGTCTTTGGGTGACATTTCAAAATACATGACGGGTTTGGTGGACATTTCAAAATACATGGGGTCTTTGGGGACAGCAGTGCTGAAAATTGGGGGTCTTAACTCTTGCGTGAGGCAGGCGAGTATTACTCGCTAAAAGATGAATTTGTCAAATTTGGGTCTTTTCTTGTTATAAACATTTTCAAATTATTATTTTCATGAGGCGTGAAAATGCATTTAAATGAGTCAAAAGAAGACACTAGCCTTTGTGTCGTTTTAGATGGGCATCCCAAATGACTACAAGTCATTTGGAAAAGCAATATCGAATGCCACACTGACATGTGTTATAACTATACAGAATTGCTCAGCGTGCAAAGAGTAACGCCTTAACATACCAGTCACCCAGATGGAGGCCCCCCCGGTTTGGTAGTTATTACCAGCAATATGGTGCATTCATTCCCCTCATTGTCAATCAATTTTCTGTCCCTACTTGATTATGTGTGCAAACTTGTCAAAATATAACTCACCAATTAAATTTATTCGGATGTCGCCCGGCAAGGGGAAACTCCATGAGCTTAAAGTTGTACACGAAATCCAATAGGATGTGTTTGTTTTGTTCGTTCGTTGGGTGGTTGTTTGTTTGTGACAAAACCACAAAAAATGTGAAGACTGTTATCTGTGATTTGGTCAGAATTTCTCCAAGAGGTACTTCATAGCGTTAGGCAAATAAGTTTTCCAAGAAGTTACCAAGCCAAGTGTCCTCATGGCAGGCAAATAACACAATAGCCAAACATGACCGCATATAATAGAGGGGTCAAGCAGAAACAGGAGACCAATATGCCAAAATGTAGTTATCATAGCCTGTGTGTTGCGGTAGTGGGGCCACTGTGTCACCTCTTCATCAATGATCGCCCCGGTGATTCGCTTCTGTTCAGTGAACGGGGTGAAGTAATATAGTCTGGCATGATAGTCCGGGCTCAATAGATGACAACGGAATAAAGCGTGAACCCAATGTTGCGTGAGCGTCGAACTGAATCGATTGCCCGATTGTTCACATTGTCCCGGACTGTGAGCCTGAAGAGTCGACTGAATCGATTGCCCTGTTGTTCACCATTGTCCCGGACTGTGAGCCTGGAGGACTATATCTCCTGCCACACGGTCCTGTTTCAGTGATCACTCCCGTTTACTCAGCTAGCGGGAGACCGCGCGAAGCGCGGGCCTCCCAATAGTTAACATAATAGCAAGCAACTCTTTTGTCCTCTTTCAAAGCCAGGTGGCATTTCTTTTCAATAGTAGATAACTCTTTGTAAGTAAAGTATTGACATGTTATGTAAGCACGGATTTGGGTCAATATAGTTATAAAAGAAAGAACTGGCAACCATACATTACATTGTTATGCGTTCCCGACATACAGTGCAAAATACCATCGTACTGCAAATGTCACGTGTTTTGTGCCATGTGACTAAGTCTAGCCATAATGAGTCACGCAGCCCCCCCTACCTTTTGATATGATATGTACTTTTTGGGAAAGTGCCCTCACAGTCCAATTTTAGGCTAAAACTGCCATATCGAGAAAACGAAGAGTCGTAGTGAGATAGAAATTGCATAGAATGATTCCTTGTAGGCCAAAACATGGGTATTGCCACAAAAAGGAAGGTGAATAAACAAAAGCTTATCAAGTCATGGTCAAAAATATGATTTTTGGCCAATCTGGCGGCCATTTTGGATTTTTCGTTGGGGCACCCTGGTTTTCGCACTTTTTAAATTTTTTAATGACCAACAACATGACCAATATAATGATGACTCTCATTTTAAAGATTGTTTTAAAGTTGTTTTAAAGATTTTTTTTACATGGTTACACAAGAGAAAATGTGTTAACTCACTTTGGCTGATGGTGGTGTCAGCAGTTGGGGTGTCACAGTGTGGATTTATTTTAGTAGTACAGCCAAAGGGCCAACCATCTTACACATCTTCGATCATGTTAGTCTAACTCTAAGTCTACTCTCTAAATGCAAAAGAGTGAATTTCACTACTTTTGGAGTGACTACAGGGCCCAGTCCAAAAAGAGTGAAATTTCATATCTTAAAGAACACTTTTTGGGTCAATTGGAATCTTGATATTGACAAATGATACCTGTTATCATTTGTAAATATTCATTCATAGTATTGACTCAACATGTATTCTTTTGAGAAATAAGCGTGAATTTCACTCTTTTTAAGAGTGGGCCCTGGTGATCCACCCAAAGAGTGAAATTCACTCTTTTGCATTTAGAGAGTAGACATGCTAGATAGATCTTTGATCAAAGCTCAGACAAGCCATGATACAGTATATTGTTGATGAAAAACAATGGCTAGAAAGCATCTAAAGACTCTACGTAATCAGACTCTACATGTACACATTAATGAGACAACACCACTCCTTGACAAAACTTGATAAAGCGAATGCAGTTAGATCATGGTTAACCAACTTTCATTGCTTTACCAAGCAATGCACGGCCGAATGCAGATGACCTTTGACCACTGCAGGGGGTAGGACATACCAACCTACAGTGGGATTAACAATTAACTTGGACAGGAGATACGCACACCTCTTGTAAGCGCAACAAGGTACGTGGAGGTTCGGAGCATTCTTCGACCAATTACGCGTCGCGAAACGAGGTGCGATGTTCCTCCTGGCTCACGCAGTCCACGCTCGCGTGTGTTCGATTCTGTCCAACAAATTATTAAGGCTGACTCAGTCTAAGAAATACGCAGTATCCTTATGGCATGTACTACACAAGTGTAGTTTACTGATGGGGGCCAACAAAAAGCAGTTAATGATTTCTTTACCTGTGAGAAGTTGTACTTTGCGGTAAAGAGAATGAAGGAAAAAAAGTAGTGAAATTATTAAATAGTCCATCTTAAAAGTGTTGTCTATATTAATGTCACCACCTCTATCAGATGCAAGTAATGACATATCATAATGAATGGTTAAAATTACAATTTAAAATGTAATAAATACATATTTTTTTCACTAAAAATGAACTATAGATTGTTTGGTTTAGTCTAAATTTAATGCAAATAGGGTACAATTTAATAATACGTACAATATTTTCCAATTATGTATTAAGATTAATAAGAAACAGCATCCAATTAGCTATTATTTTTCTGTCAACATTGACATCAAGTAACGTCCGCAACCACATTTGCAACCACAACATTTTAAATTAGTAATAAAGATAAGTAAAATTAGTTGTAAAAAGAAAGTTTGCTTTATTATTTTCTCATGTGGTAAATAAACAATAGAGATATCTTTGATTTTACTTCTAGATAAGAAAAAACCTTGCTATTTGGTGTGGCGGACGTTAGAGTGTTGCGGACGTTACAAGTGGTGACGGAAAATGTAACAGCAATCATACCGGGAAAAAATACAGATGGGGAAGTGTTGCCTGGATTTGTGGTTAGTGTGTTAGAGGCACTTTGGTTTAAATATTCAAATTAATTATGAGGGTCAAGTAGCTGTCGCCTAGGCAACAGAATGCAATGTTGCGGACGTTACAAAAATGTTGACGGAAAAATTAGTTTTTTTATCAGTGCATAGATTTTTTTTTTAAAATGGGCGTGTGTGAGTTGTAGGTCACTCCAAAGCGTGAAATTCTCTTTTTTGATTTAGAGAGTAGAAATGCTAGATAATCTTTGATCAAAGCTCAGACAAGCCATGATCAGTATATGTTGATGAAAAACAATGGAGAGAAAGCATCTAAGACTCTACGTAATCCGACTCGCATAGTACACATTAATGAAGACAACACCACTCCTTGACAAAACTTGATAAAGCGAATGCAGGAGATCATGGAAACCAACTTTCTTGCTTTACCAAGAATGCACAGACGAATGCAGATGACCTTGACCACTGCCGGGGGTAGGACATACCAACCTTACAGGGGGATTAACAATTAACTTGGACAGGAGATACGCACACCTCTTGTAAACGCAACAAGGTAAGTGGAGGTGGGAGCATCTTCGACCATTCGCGTCGCGAAACGAGTGCCGATGTCATCCATGGGCTCACGCAAGTCCACCTCGCGGGTGTTAGATTTGTCCCAACAACATTATTACAGGGCGACTCAGTCTAAGAAAAATACGCAGTATCCTATGCACGTATACTACACAAATGTAGTTTATGAGTGGGCCACAAAAGCAGTGATTTCTACTGTGAGAAGTGTACTTGCAGGTAAGAAATGAAAAAAAAGTATTAATTTATTTAAAATTCGTACCATCTTAAAATTGTTGTTCTCAGGAATGTCAACAACCTCTATCAGATGCAAAGTAATGGACATATCTTAATGAATGGTAAAATTACAATTAAAATAGTAATAAATACATATTTTCACTACAAGTAAAATAGATTGTTTGTTTTAGTCTTAATTAATGCAAATAGGTTACAATTAAATAATAGTAACTATTTTCAATTCTGATTAAGATTACTTAAGAACAGCATCATAGCTTATTTTTCTGTCAACATTGACATACAGTAACGTCAGCACCCCATTGCAAAACTAACATTTAAAAGGAATAAAGATAGTAAAATAAGTTAAAAAGGAAGTTGCTCTTATTATTTTATATGTGGTAAATAAAACAAATAGAGAATCTCTGATTTTTACTTTCATATAAGAAAAACCTGCCTATTGTGTTGCGGACGTTACTAGTGTTGCGGACGTTACAAGTATTGACGGAAACACGTAACAGCATATACAGGGAAAAATACAAAAGATGGGAAGTGTGCCTGGACTGTGGGGAGTGTGTTAGAGGCACTTGATTTAAAGCTTACAATTCAATTATGAGGTCACGTAGCTGTCGCCTAGGCAACCGAATCGCAATGTTGCGGCTGTTACAAAAAATGTTGAAGGAAAACGTATCTTTTTATAAGTGCATAGATTTTTTTTTAAATAATGCGATATCAGAATTTATTTTGTTTCATATATTATTGGAATAGATGAAACTATTGTACATGTAAAATGCATAAACCTGCTTAATTTAGGCAAAGCTAGGTAAAGGTGATGTGAATTGTTGACGGAAAATGTAACGTCCGGACATCACTTGATTGACCACCTATTAGAACAAGGAAAACCTGTGGGAGTCCTCTATATTCTGAAAAGATCTAACATTAGTACAGATTGCTATGATAAAATATGATATCACATGTTGTGCTTTGTTGCAAGGCAGGTCATTCAAATTTTTACTATTTGCTAGGTGACAACATTCAGTCAAAATTTGACTGTTAAGCATGTCAAGCACATACATGGAGGAATCACCAAACTTGATTAAGCTATGGAGGCTAAGCTAGGTTCAATACTTAATATTACATCACAAAATAATTAGCTTGCTGATACAATTTTTGGTGGGTCCTCACAGTGTCATTAAGCTTTTTGGTATATGTTAAAAAAAACCAGAGCCCTATGGAACCCCGGCCCACCATACCTGAAAGTAAAAACTGGAATATCAGCCTGAAACGATCCGATCAGGATCTTTTTTACCATACCTAAAAATAATATTAGATTTTTTGGACAACGGCATATCATAAAAACCACCGTTTTTTAGGCACGACGGTTACCATATAAATATTCAAATGGCGGTATAGACGGCTAGGAATTTGTTACATTTTCCTGGCCTAGCCGATCAATTTACAGGTGAGAGAAGCTGTTAAAATCACACGTTCTTCAGGAAAACGTCTTCGTCATAAAGACGGAGGAGAGAAGTGGAATTACAAGAGGGGACCGCACAAATATGCGGCTAGGATAGGCGGTCTCTTACATGAATACAATTAGATATACGGCGAGATAAAACATCGGACAATTACATCTAACTCGACGAATAACACAAAACTTTAGGCTACGTTTGGCTAGGATACTTTGTGCTACGAATTGACGTCTTTTGGTCAGTGCAGCTATTTGCCGGCAGATTGGAAAATTATTCCGGTAGCGTCCGCGATAGCATGCTCCATTTGGAGAAAAACATTTGTAGGACGACTCCCGGCGCATGGGCGGTGAGTTGGCCGAAAAATAGTGCGCGCGCTATCGGCGGACTATTTCGCGGTAGCGAAATTTTTAAATTTTGGTATAGAGTTTCTGGTCGGGCCCAAATTAGAGACATTTGTGCAAAAGTAAGGTCGCTGAGGGGAGCTATCGAGAGCGCAGTGTATTATGTGGGATATACGATTTATGGGTTCTGCATCTGCCTAAGGACAAATGCAATTTGTTACATCAAATCGTATTGAAGGAAAGCAGATTCTGTATGAGTCACTGTTGTTTAGTTGTTAAACGTAGCTGACTAGGGCTTGCAATGTACAATATCGCTATATCACAAACCGCCAGGTTGTTTACCAGGCTACTGATGGAAGTGTATGATTGTTTCGTAAATTATGGACCCCATTTACGGTTAGAAGGCTATGTAGTCTAGACTGGGCGGCCGAGCACATCACTAATAAAAACATAATTGCAAACCGTACCGAAACGCTCTGATGAATTTGCTCGGCTAAACGCAACATCATCATTGAATTACAATTGCAGAACGTAATGGCTTCTTGGACATTAATTCGTGTCTATCTTGGTGATTCCACTGAAAATGTAGGCATCCGGTCTGTGATCAAGGCAGCTACCCAACCGATGTGTGACAGTTCCATCTCATATGGCATTGTTTCGAGAATCTTATATAATTCTCTTTGGTAATCATAGATTGCGGTGTGTCATCCGGTTTACTGCCTCCAATAATCCCGTAAAAAGGCACATTTTCTTCATAAGCGTGTGAGCCCATCATATTTCATTAATCAACAAAATGGTGTTAAGTTAGATATTTGAACTTGAAATTTAAACACTGTTTGACTGTGTGACCCCTTTCTTTTGATTGATGAAGTGCAAGTGGGACCACCATTTGTGCTAAAAGGGTGAGCAACAACTTTGTTACAATAGGTGGTTCGTTTTTGTTGCATTTATCCCTTATTGCAACCTTTCATAGTAATGTAATTTCAAGGGGTAATTGGTCCTAAGTATGCCTGTATTCAATGCCAAAATGAGGAGACATTCCAGTTTTCTTTGACGTTGTTCAAGAATTATTTCCCTGTGCGATAACTAGTATAGTCCATTAATTTGCATTAGGTCTGAAATAACACAAGCCAAGGAGGTTAGGCCAATTGAATTAGTGTATTTTTCGTACATTTTTTACAAATCGATGAGGCTTGTATTCATTTTTTTCTATCATTATTAATAAAAAAAAAAAAATTTTGAAGAAACAGCCATTTCACAACCCTTCAACATTGCTCTAAAGCGACCACTTATTGTTGTCCAAACACACCCAGTTCCAATAATGTAATATGGCATCATCTTTAAAATTGGACATAATCTTGGTGCCATAAGTTACAAACTGTTCTGTGAGTTCCAATGTCATTGAAGGTTTGCGATGTTTGAGATAGGAATTCCTAAAATAAAAAGGAAAAAATAATTTTCTTTGACATCATAGAATCTCTAGAGTCTGTAGCATAATTGTCTTACCAATTAGTAACCGATGCTACAATTGTTCCCAAAAAGTCATGTCAAAATTACAAGGCTGCCAAATTTGCCAGCCTAATGTAGACACAAACAGGGTACAGGTGTCCTAATAACGCCCCTGTCTAATAAACGACCCCTATGATTTTGGATTAAAAAACATCAAGAAAATGAGTTAAGCTTACAAAATCGCATGATCTAATGGCCAGGACTGTCATAATCCGTAATGAGCGCTGTTTCATAAATGCTTTCTACAAAGTACAAAGGCTGTTTGGAGATTTCCGTATATAACAAATCTGGACCCCCAGTAATCTTTTACAAGGAGGTCTCGAACAACAAGTCGTCGCCTGCTTTCACGGATAGCTGTAAGACAAGAGCCGCCCACCAGTTACAACTGTACAAGTAGAATGTTCCAAAGAAGTTGTGCAAGCAGATACAAGTGGAGGTTGCAGATATCCCCCTCCCCAACACCCCTCCCCAATCCCCTACAACACCCCACCCCTATGCAACCTTCCACCCCACCCCATCCCCAACACCCCATCCCAACACCCCAACCACCTCCCAACCCACCGGCAAACACCCACCCTCCCCAAACACCCCATTCCCACAGCAACACCCAATTCCTCCTAACACCCACCCCTCCCCAACACCACCGACACACCCAACCACCTCCCCCACACCACGACAAAGAACACACCCTCCCCAACACAACCGCAACACACACCCTCCCAACACCCACCGCACATCCCATCCCTCCCCAACCCTCCACAACACCCCCCCCCTACCCAAAAACCCGCAACACTCACCCCTCCCAACACCCGCAAACCCCACCCCTCACCACCATACCGCACACCCACCCCCTCCCCAACACCCACACCCCCGCCCCAACCCACCGCAACACCCAAACCCTCCCCAACACCCGCAAACAACCCACCCCCTCCCCAAACACCGCCACCCCACCCTCTCACCACCCCCTCCTCAACCACCACCGCAAAACACCCCAACCCCTCCCCAACAACAACCCAACCCCTCCCAACACCCGCAACACCCCACGGATGCCCAAATACACCGCAACACCCCAACCCCCTCCCCAACACACCGAACACCACACCCCTCCCCAAAAATCCCGCCAACCCCCACCCCTCCGCCACACCCGCAACACCCTCCAAACACCCCGGCACACCCCCACCCCTCCCCAACCAACCCCACCCTCCCAAAACCCCCACCCAACACTACTCAACACCACCTCCCCAACACGCCGCAACACCCCACACTCCCAACAACCCCGCAACACCTCACCAAAACCGCAACACCCCCACCCTCCCAACACCTGCAACCTCACCCCTCCAACACCTGCAGCACCCACCCTCCAAACACCCATCCCAACACCCCCACCCAACAACCAACTCCCTCCAACACCCCATCCCCTCCCAAACACCCCGCAACACCCACCCCCTCTCCAACACACCGCAACACCCACCCCCTCCCACACTAACCTGCAACAAAACACCCCTCCCAACACCGCAAAACCCATCCCCTCCCATACACCACCAAACACCACACCCCCTCCCCCACACCCCGCAACAACACCACCCCTCCAAAAAACACCCCGCAACACCCACCCTCCCCAACAGCCGGCAACACCCCAATCCTCCCAACCACCAGCCAAACCACAACCCCCTCCCCAATCACCCGCAACACCCAACCCCCCTACAACACCCCTCCCCCACACACACCCCGTCCAAACACCAGGATTACCCCACCTCCGCAATACCCAGCCCCCTCCCCATACCCAAACTCCCTCCCAATACCAAATCGCCCCCCCAATGCCCGCACCACCCCACCCCCTCCCCAACAACCCACAATATCCATTCCCCTCCCCAAAAACACCATCCCCTCCCATCCCCCTCCTACCACCCCATCCCCCTCCACAAAACCCCAGTCCCCTCCCCAACACCCCATCCCCTCCCCAACACCCCGTCACTCCCCAACACACCCACCCCTCCAAGCACAAACACCACCCCCTCCCAGCCACAAACCCACCCCTCCCAGCACAAAACCCCACCACCTCCCCAGCACAAACCCACCCGCACACCCGACTACCTACCCCCTCCCCAACACCCCGCCACACCCCGCAACACCCGACCCCCCCTAACCAACCACCCCTCCCCAAACCCCGCTGACTCCATTACAGAAATATTGCGTATCCCATGTACTGTTTCAGCTTACAGCAATTACGATATTTAATTAGGTCAATGGTAACACAAAAAGACCCTGTAATGGCCCACATGCACTTGACCAAGTATGATCACACAAAAGATAAATGCCAGGATAGTCTTTCATGTAGGGAAGAAATTTTGCCTATATGAGTACCGTTTCAGCGATCAGCAATTATGCATATTTAAATTAGCTCGGTTACATACCTAAGCCGCATATATCACTTATTTTCAAATGGCAAAACAAGATGCGACCATAATAGGTCGTGTGCAGGGAAGGAATTTTTAAGTATCCGATGTACCGTTTCGAAATTATAGCAATTCTGATTTGCGCATATTAATTAGCTCAGTTGCATACTTAATTTGGCCGAAATAGGCCCAAAATCTATGCAGGTCGAGAACTCTTAGCCAGTTTCCTTCACCAAGTACATCATTATACGCCTTAGGAAACTTCTGAAAAACTTGTACACAAGCCTTTTCTTTCTCAATATGCAAATTAGACACGTAATTAGCATATTTTCGCCCAAAATGCAACTTTGACCCAAGTATGATGCACACAAAAGATGCATGACATATATTCTTTCATGTCGCGAAGGAATTTTGCTATCCGATGTACTTTTCAGCGATACAAGTAATTACGTCATATTTATAGTCTCCTTGAATAACTAAGCCGCATGTATTCACACCACTTTCAAATGCTAAAAAAGAGGCGCACAATGGGTCGGCTTTCATGAAGTAGGAATTTTGTGTATCCGATGTTAACGTTAAAATTATAGCAATTACGCGGATTTTTGCTTATTAATTCGCTCATTGGGCATACTTTAATTTGCCCGAAATACGCCCGAAATCAAATCAGTTCGAGAATCTTCCAGCCGCTCCCTTCCACCAAGTTACATCATTTAAACCTTACTGGAACTTGAAAACTTGTACACAAGGCTTGCGGGAAAATTTCAGAAAATTATGCAAATTCGATACTTAATTAGCTATTTACGCCCAAATCTAATCAAGTCGAGAACTCATGGGACCAGGCCGTTCCCCCAAGTTACACCATCGTAGCCCTTACGGCACCCAGATAAAATCGGACACAAGCAGGTGAACACGGACGGCGAGCAGACAGACCGCATGACAGACAGACAGAAGACAGACCGACGGACGGACGGAAAGACAGACAGACAGACAGACAGACGACAGACAGACAGACAGAAAAAGTGATACTAAGTCTCTGCCGAACAAAGTTCAGGCGAAGACAATAAAACTGTGCAAGGTAATTTTGCGGGATTTTTGACTTTCCATTTTTGATAATAAACACCCCTCTTTTGAACAATACTGGTCGTTCACCTGAAATTTCATAATGTGAATTTAAATATGGAAAAATGTTTATCAAGTGATTGCAGAAGACTCTCAAGAATGCTACCAATATAAGTAAGTCAAATAATGAATAGTTAAGCCACTTTGCAGCTGTAAAGTTAGAGCAAAAGCTGTCTGTGTATCTTGGCTTAATGTTAGTCTGCTGAGCATGAACTCCTCCATATGTACATAATGATTATGCTATAACTTAATCAAAGGAGGAGTCATGCCCCAAAATCTGTGTGGTAATGATATGGACAAAATTTTTGTCTCACATTCTTCAATAATTTCATCTTCACGCAATAAAATTTACCGATTCACCTTGACTATTCCCTACAGTGTTAGCACCCACAGGATAGTCGTAAAGATCTTCATCAACTCTTTTAGGAAGTGAAATTTCATGAAATTTCAAGACATGTAAGATTTTGACCGGTGACTACATGTAAGTCCCGTGTTTTGTATTGCCAGATGCTTAACGAAAGCATTTCAAATTGGATATTACTGGTGCTAAAGGTGGAAGAGTGTTTAGCGAAAGCACCGGTGAAGCTTATTGAATCGGAATCGGGTAAGATTATATTTGGAGGTGAAACGTTGTCAGTGGTGGAAATTTGAAGGCTACACAAAAAAGTCCTACATTGTAGCTGTTGCACATAATGTTTTGGGACTTCACATATTTAAAGGCATACTGTAAAAGAAACGTCATGTGAAGTCCCAATTATTGAGACTAGGCTTTTAAAATGGGACTTTCACTACACACAACTCGTCATGACTAGATAGTCTATGATAACATCAGCCATAAAAAAGTTAAGACTATCTAGTCATGATCATCAGGACTAACCACCACCCTACATTTAAAAATGATTTTGCAACTGCTCTTTGATTTAAATCTACTAAAATCACATTCACAAGATGTGATCACAAGAAGAAACTGTGATATTTTAACAAAATAATGAACTTTTTAGGGATTTCAGTATCAGAAAATTATAACGCGGGCGGGTTACGGGAAACATAACATCGACTTTCGTACGCCTTATGCAAATACACACCATTTTCTCGTGTCACAACAAACCAGCGACCAAGACATTTTCAAGTCAAGTTTGCGGATGTTATCAAACAAGAAACCGGGATCGACTGCCAAAGAAGATTCACAACAACCAGCATATATAGTGAAGAACTTTCCACAGGTATACTTAAGGTAAAAATACTGACCATTATAAACAAAATCAAAACACAAACAAGTGTAAACAGTGCGTCTCAAAAATGTTGAATGCAAACCTGCCCATCACGCGAAGCATATGCTATCTACAGTCTCAGATTGAGTTTCTCGATCAAGTGTATGCAGGTGCCAGGCTCTCATATCAAGTGGAGAACAAGATAGGGTTGGTACATTTTGTGACCCCACTTTGTCTGCTCCCAGTTGAATTCAGCAGCCTTGATCATGATGGAATAAAGTACAAGCGGAAAAAGCCAGAGCAACCTCGGGCTACACAGTATCACGTGCAGTTTATTCCATCAAGGCTGCTGAATCGACTGGGAGCAGACAAACTGGGTGCAGTAAATGTACCAAGGCAATGTCTTGTTTGAAGCCCCGTAAAATAGGACGTCACAATTTGACCCCCTAGCTTGCTGAAAAATAGATAGACCAATATCCTTAGCACTTTCTCGGTTAAAAGTTGTTAAACAGAATAAATATGCGTGCTTAGAAGTTTAAAAGTACGACTGCCTATAGGCTATAGACATTATTTAATTGGAAGTGCGGTTTTGACCAGCATAAAGCGGTTTATGGAGTATGCGCTTTATTCCGTAAAGAATAATAAACCCCCTAAATATTGGAAAGTTGCATTTTTTCTTACTAGTAGATTTAGGCCTATACTTTCACTCCCGATCTTACCCCACCCGCTCACTTCTTCCTTTTGCAATGGTCCATGAAACGTGTAACATTTTTATGTCTCGATTTTATACCACCCGCTCACTCCTTCCTTTCTTCTTAACCTTCTTTCTTACCCCCAAAACTACTAAACCCCTCTTTTGCTTTTATAAATTACCCCCAAAAGAAATCCCCTTTTCTCGTCCTCCGGACGGGTATTAATTAAAACTTCTTATTGTCGATCCTATATTACATACTCCTGTTATACCCCCCGTTGCTATACTTTTAAACAGCGATTGTCTATGGAACGGGTGGTATAACAGGAGTATAATATAAGCTTGACGCTAAGCGGCCCTAGATTATATACTCCTGTTATACCCCCGGTTGCTATACTTTTATACAACGATTGTCTATGGAACGGGTGGTATAACAGGAGTATAATATAAGCTTGATGCTAAGCGGCCCTATATTATATAGTCCTGTTCAGTGTTCGATTTAGAAAAGAAAAGTTACATGCACAACTTGGGATTTTCTCAGAAAATGGGCTGCAACACTAAAATCTGCATGCACAGCCTGAATTTTACATGCACAGAGCAAATGTTACATGCATCTGTGCATGTAAAACCCCTCTAAATCGAACACTGGTCCTGTTATACCCCCCGTTGCTATACTTTTATACAGCGATTGTCTATGGAACGGGTGGTATAACAGGAGTATAATATAAGCTTGACGCTAAGCGGCCCTATATTATATACTCCTGTTATACCCCCCGTTGCTATACTTTTATACAGCGTTGTCTATGGAACATGTGGTATAACAGGAGTAAATATAAGCTTCGCTAAGCGCTATATTATATACTTTCCTGTTTACCACCCGTTGCTCTACTTTAAGTACGTGATTGTTCTATGGAACGGGGGGTATAATAGGATTATTATAAATGCTTTCATAGGTGCCGTCCGTAGACGAGAAAAGGGAATTTTTTGGGGGTAATTTATACCAGTCAAAAGAGGGGTTTAGTAGTTTTGGGGTGTGGTTAAGAGGTTAAGAAAGAAGGAAGGAGGTGAGCGGGTGGCCATAGAAAATCTAGACATTAAAAATTCATACCACCATCACACGGGCGTGAAGAAATAAAAAGTCGGACGGGTGAGTGTAAGATCGGGCGGGAGTGGCAATTTTAAATTTTCGGAAAAATAGTTTTGTATTTGACAGAATAAAATGCAAATTTAGTGGAGTGTGCGCCTTTATGTCGAGCATTCGCCTATTAAAAAATCGACACCCTAGAATAGGAAATGACAAAAAAAATCAAATAAGAAAGAGACCTATGGTATAACAAGTTTAGCCATTAACTTTTAACCCCGTCTTATTACGGAATAAGCCCAATACTACTATTCGGGGAGGTGGCATTTTAAATGTCGGAACTAGTTTTAGTATTTGACGGATAAAAGTGCAATTAGGGGAGTATGCGCTTTATTCCGTAGCATTCGCTATTAAAAACGACCCTAAACTTAGGAAATTGACAAAAAAAATAAATAAGAAAAAGAGAGACCTTGGTATAACCAATTTAGCCATTAACTTTTAACCCCAGTTCATTTATTACGGAGAAAGCCAAATACTACTCAGTTCCGATAATCGTATAAACTAGAGGTCTTTATACACATTAATGGCTGACTTTAACATAACTTTAAAGTAACCTTAGTTACGACCATAGGTATTCGGACGGAGCGTAGAAATAACAATACCTATGTACTCATGATCGAGGACTCAAATACACAGTGATTGTGACTTTCACCGGCCTTTACTACCAAGAAAATCGTACTTACATATCTTGAGAAACTCCGACAAATAGTGCGTCTATTGCCGTTGTTCGATTCTTGATGATTATGTAAAAAAGCATTACTTTTACAAGTCAGTTTTTCATCCAAAATTACTTGGATTGGATTTTGCTGTTATACAAAAAAAAAAAACGTTACGGTAGGTCAGCAGTCTGAGGTCAGTTTACGGCAGTCGGTAAGTACGTAATCTGCTTCTAAAATGAAAAAACCAGCATTTGAAACTTCTCAAGACTGGAATATTAATATCGAAAGGCATGTGGGAAAAAGGGAATGCGGCCCGTAGCGAGTGCGTGTTCACTTTTCCGGGTCTGAGAGCACCGAAGTACCAGACATATACGTTCCATTTTCTCGCTAGGTTCTATAGTTCAGACCCAATTAAGATTAGGGTTGTTGTCGAGTAGGATTTTATTGTCGACAATCGTCAAAATTCAATCCGACGGCGACAAGGTGTCGCCAAAAGTCTAAACGATTTTACGTCACTAGGAGTTCGCCATGTTCATGTTGGCATTGTACACGACGAGAGTCACGCAACGTGCACTACTGTAAGCGCATGGGCCTATTGTAGTGAGTGAATGGAAACAAAATTCAGCACCCTGAACATGCATGACCGCCAGCAAAATAAGCTTTTATTCCAACCATTTGTCTTAAACTGATATGACATGAGTTAACGGTGCAAATCTGTACTTTAACAGGAAAAATACTGTAAGATTTTGAGCTGAAAAAATAAGTATGCGGCTGTACCCTGAACTACGAAGTTACTCTTTTTCTTCCGCGCATTTTGCCATTATTCGATTCCGATTATTGACGAAGTCGGCTCGGCTAACCGATTCAGTCGGGAGTCACGTGCGACTTACGTCATAAGTAAAGGGGATTTCCAAAGGGTAGCGATATTCGCGATGCTTGGCAATGTTCGATGAGTTCGGCTGCGTCATACGGGATTTCCCCGTCCTTAGCACACATGCGTAGTGGTAACTGGGATTTGTTTTGCAAAAAAAGATGGCGACGCCGACGCACGACTTAAAAGATAGCTGAAAAAATATAGAAAATTGGTGAGGAAATCGCTAAATATCGGCGATGTTTAAGCTAATATAAGGTAATTTTATAACTAGATTTTTATCGACAATCAGTCCATGCTTGTCGACAGCAAGAATAAATGCATGTCGCGACAATATTGTCGACAAAGCCTTGGTGACAACAACCCTAATTACAAAACAAAACATACTAACGGACCCTCTGATGCAAAAATCTCCATAGAACCCCTTCGTTTTCCGGAGATATTTGAGATTTAGTTTCATTTGCATGCATTCGCTATGACGGACTGATGACGTTAATCTCTCGCATAGTACTAATTTAGATAATATTTTTTGCAGTCTGTGAGACAGACTACACCGTGTGAACTACTAACCGGACCGCCGTAAGGTCAGTTGAAGTAGGGGCAAGACTTCCATATGTACCCCCTCTCATATATTTACATGCAACATAAAATTTAATTATTTAGCTGTTTATTCCGTTTTGATTAAACAAGGCCAAAATTAAAATAAATTTGTATCTAAATATATACGAGGGGGGTACATATGGAAGTCTTTCCGAAGTAGGGACCCTAAGGCCGACTAAAAAGAGCGTAGAGGTATACTACTGTATGAAATGAGTAGCTCATGATCGCGGTCGTACGTGGCGCAGTGTTATTCACGCTATGTCATACGTCATACTTCATAAATTAGGACTCGCGTCCGGTGTGGCGCTATCACTTCCAAATTTTTACACAATTTCTCCTGCCTGAAGCCTATGACATACTTTCAGTCAAAGCGAGCGATTGGCATGCGCAATACTGGACTTTGACCCATGATCAACTTTTACGCATGCTCATGAGCAGAAATCGCTCGCTGCGACTGGAAGTATATCGATGGCATTTTAAATGTTTACCAAATTGGGTCGCACATGTATGACCTTTCACATGTCTCATGTCACTTGGATTTCCGGTTTGGACTTAGTCTGTGAAGTGAAATTATCGTCCTCTGAAAAGCATTTGGACAAATCCTTCTCAGTACACGCTTTACATGCATGACTTCAGTTTTACACGGTATATCTCCTCATCAAAAGTCAGTACAGTCATTGCTAAAAATATCACCAATTCGTAGTGCGGTGAGGTATAAATCTGGTTCAATCGACAGCATACAGGTTAATAAGTCCACTCTTGGTACTGTTTTCTAAAAAAAGATTGCTCTAGGTTTTCCTCTTTCCATTAACCCTAACCCGGACCGGGTCGTTTTGCCGGCCGACGGCCCAAATGCAACGAAAGGCAATCTATTTTTATTTTTAACGGCCCAGATGTAACGAGAGCCAAAGCTTGCGTTTCATTGCATCTCGGCCGTTTTTCCCGGCACAGGAATTAGTAGCGTAAAGTCAATAACGGCCCAGATGCAACGAAACACATCGCGTCCTTTTCCCGGAAGACGGCCCAGATGCAACGAAACGCATCGCGTCATTTTCCCGGAAGACGGCCCAGATGCAATGAAACGCATCGCGTCATTTTCCCGGAAGACGGCCCAGATGCAACGAAACGCATCGCGTCATTTTCCCGGAAGACG
>JAMKCH010022106.1:0-19708 GCA_023653785.1 Ophioderma brevispina
TTCAGAATTAATTGTTTAAATGAACTTGGTATCCACCCTGGACTCGAAATTTGAGGTGTTTTAGGCCATAAAAAGTTCTTTTATATAACCTTAAAGAAATGGCGAACCCAGGAGCGAGTCCCAAGGATGTTCAAACCATTTTGAATGAATCTCGTGTGGTTTATTTAAGGTTCATTACTCGAAAATGCAAAAGATGCTTTTTCGTTTTGAATGCATTGATTACACCGAAAATTGACGTCATTTGAGATCACTGTACATGTCAAAAAATGGGTTAAAAAAATTACCTTGAGGATCGGTATATCAATATCATGCCATCTGGATTATTCAAGTATTTGACGGTCATCCCTAGAAGTTATTGACATTGAAACATACGACTTGAAATTTCTTCCACTTAAAGCCATACTTTTACATGACTTTATGTACACTGGCTCCTTGGAGCACTTCAAACTACCTTACGTTGGCTCTAGCCCAGCGTTGTGCTCCGCGGCGACGCGATGGTGATATGCCTTAGAAACTCAGATCTTGTAAAGCCTGTCTTTGCGTTCCAGAAATCTCGGCGTTTAAAGAAGCGTTTCTCGCCCCTATGTAGCTTCTTTTAACATTGGCCGATTGGGTGGCTGGCCTTGATAAGGCCTGTAACAAACAGTGCCAGTTCTTTCCTTAAAACTATGTTTCTGCGTTTACCTAGTTTATGTTTCTTACAGTTTTTTATACTGTTTCGTTAAGCTTGCGGATGGAGTCGCCCAGCTTATTTACACTTCTTGGCATTTCTTTCTTAAGTTAAGCGTTTGCCTAACTAATTATTTTCTTGCTGTTTCTTTCTTTTCGTTTTTCTCTTCTTCTTTCTTACCAACCTTAACTCCTGCTTATACTTTTGATCCCCGATAACCAAACTCGAGTAATGACGAGGCACAACTTTACGGTGTTGCGTTGTTTGGGGTCAAGTCCATGAGGGTCCCAATGGGCAAAACCTAAAGTGTGAAACATTTAAAAGGTCAAATGGCAAATCTAGATGAAATCATCAAGTAGACGTAATGAAAGATGACAAAAGCTATGGTGACCTGGTCATAAGGGCCTATGGTTTTTGGGACCAAGGTCGAAGCTTCGAATTTTCAATATTTTAAAACATTTCTTGTGCTACAAGTTGCATGCAATAATCTTGGCCTTGCTATATATGCATGAGCTTTGCCTGGTGTCGATGGGATGTGCTCTGTTTGGTGTCCAACTGTCATGCTGGGGTCAAAGTCATCCTGGGTCCCAGAGGTCAAACACCTTAACTGTGTCAAATATAAGAGAGACAAATTGCAAATCAAATCTCAATATATAGACCGTGATGAATGAAAGGTGAGGAAAAAAAGGTTATGCTACCTCGTCATAGGACCATGGTTTGGGGCTTGAGGTAAAAACATGAAATTGGCAACAAAAATTTAAAAAAACTTTCTTGTGCTACACAATGCATGTAATTATATTGGCTGATGTCAATGCATAATTATGTCCAGACTCATATGGGGTGTGCTTCCGTGTGGAATCAAAGATAATCCTGTGGTCACAGGGGGTAAACGCTATTTCTACAGATCTTATCATTTATCGCTGCCCATCAGGAAATTGTTACAATATTTCGCTTCATCTAGGTCGGACAGCTGGCAAGCGCACAATCCTGTCACCACTAAGATTGTAATTCTCAGTAACAACTACCCGAATATCGCTGAGACACAACGAAAATTGCTATCATATTAGATCAGATTTGAAAAGCGCGCCACTGCGGCCACTATCAGTGATGTTGACCTAAAAAATCAGAAAGACAAATCAAAACCAAATCATCAAAAATCAGAGTTTGAATGTATGTGTAACGAGAATGGGTATCCTAACACACTCTGCAAGTAGTGTGATTAGACCGACAAACCAACCTATTAACGACAAAATCAGATATTTTTTGTCATTAATTTCCGTACGGACACTTTCTACAAACATCGTAACTGAATATCAATTCATATCTAGCAACACTGCGGGTCTTCTTCCTTTTCTGACAATGTTCAGTTGCAAAAAATAACTTATGAGAATCTGGAGGACATCCTTCATTTAAAGCATTCTGGAAAGTTTCAAATATTTTGTTTCTTCGGATGAATCACTGATAGTGTTTTATAAGCTTGATTGGATCACATGTATAGCGCTATACCAAAACACAGAAGATGAAACAGCTTGGCCCTTGGCCAAAATCTCAAATTACATTCATTTGCTCAGAATTGTATATAGCCCTTATACTACAATTTGTGTTGCAAAACGATCAAAGTCCATTATTTAGCGAAAATGTCAGTGAGATTAGTCTGACGTCGCTTTAGTGCTCTTGACGGAGTTAATATACACAAGGTCGAACCCACAACCTTCAGATCATGATCGGGTTCGTCCTTATCCCACTGGACCACACAGGGCCTCTCTTGGATAGTGTGTAAACTCCTAGCTTTAGCAACGTGCAAAATCTCGGGAAGGTCGCGTTATAGCGCCCCGGCTCAGAGTTGGGATAGTTGTTATGTTAAGAATGCATTTTTTCACGCTACATTTATTTTTTGTTACTACAAAAGCAAGAACGCATTTACTGCGAAAATAACAGCACAACCGTTAGTGTATAGTGTTTTGGGAAGGAAACGAAGGAACCCTCAATCACAAAATTCAAATTTTTAAAATAAACCAACATTAAAGAAAGTCTGACTCAGAGATTAAATATATATATATTTTTGTTGAGTGTTTTAATTAAAACTTGTCAAGTAGATATAAAGATAGTCCCCAAACCTCCTAGCCTTGAAATAAACGGCAAATTTGCGAAAATATACTTTGTTTACTTCAATACGACGTACACTAGTGGAGAGTCCCCCTACAAGTTAGCTGGTCCCATATAGAAGAGATATCCAACAAATCGCGATTCAATCACTTAAATATCAGGACAAAGAAACGGAAACATTCTCAGCTAAATATATAATTTTCTATCTCATTCAGTTTTCAATCTTCTTTAATGTGTCGTGTTATAATTTTGACCACTTTTTATCAACCCCTCACTAAGTCCACGAACATTTGAATACTGCTCTCACTCATAGATGACTAGCAAGACTTAGTCCTCACTCCAACGGGCTCAAAGCGGGTGAGTTTCCCTCTCCCGGTTTGTCTAAAACGCGAGGAACTGCTTTTTCTCTCCTTCGATAAAAATTTGATCTGGATCAATAGTGTTTAGGTGGGTTTGACACCTAGAATACCACTTCTTGAGTTCCGCAATGAGGGTCGTCTACAATAGCTATACCACCACAAAGGAGGTGCTGCGCAAGTAGCGAATTGCGTTTCTGTTCAGATGTTTTAATTCGCAAGTTTAAATTTCCTATCGTTAATTCTACCAACACAGTGAACAGTCGTGAAAGTAAGACGCTTCTTTTTTCAAATTGTTTTGTTTATTTTGCTTTTGTTTTAGATAATTAAGACTACACGTCTGCTGCCTGACTTACCCAGCAATAATGTTTGTCCCAAAACGAGTATTTCTAGCATCATTGCAGGTACCTCATTATGAAGGTAACAATTGACCAAAGTTTAAGAATTACATATCTTTTTCAAACCGCAGAAAACGGCATAATTGAATAACTTTGTACATTGATTATTATTTTATCATTTTTATTGATTTGATTTCCATATGTTTATATTGACTTTCTGACTGAAATACAATGTTTTTTATGTCTTTGAAATCATTTTGATTACTTATCGATTGACTTTTGCAACTGTTAAAGTCCAGGGTACCTGGGTTGTTTCGGGATGCATGAATGTGTAGACACCTCTTCTTCCTGATTATCCAAATGAGGCCAACGACCATCCATGGTGGTTGGATGATAATAATGACAATTGCAGATGCATAGATAGCTGCTAAACTACGAGACATTCGTTTGGCAAGGATGGAAAACAGGGAATGAATGTTTCTGTGGGACAGCAAGTCGAACAACTAGAATTTCACATATTCTTAGTGGACGATCATCAGAATGTGATTTATCCCCTTGTCCTGGGAAATGACTATGAAATCTGCTGTGGTGAACGAAGACAGCATTTATGATAGTAGTAAGCAGATCTACTTGAACATTTATCCCACAGGTAGCAACCCTTCCCTCGCAATTATAATATGGATATTCGCAAAGTAGAATTGTTTTTCAATCGGTTATTAATGGCCTCAAGAACTGGTAAAAGCTCACAGAAGGGCATCCAATAATTTACTCGTATCTTCGTCCCTCGTATTCACTTTTGTAAAGGCGGTCATTGACCCAATATAAACCGGGTGTCTAAAAAGAAACCCTCAAAGGCGCACTCTATTCAACACGAAAAGAAAAATTAACCGTGCAAAATAATACACATCTGAAAAGTGTCTTTCGTTAGGTTTTTTTTTGGTTTGCGACACCGAAATAATCCTTCTAGAAAGGACCAACCATTGGACGAGTTATGGCCAATTAAAAAATGGACACTTTTTTTTCAAGGATTGTTAATCGTTTAGTTTATTTAGACAATACACATTTTCCAGCATCATTCTTTCGTTTATGTTTCATGTTTTGCGACAAAAGTCAATTCTGATATTGAAAAGTTTAGTTTTCAATTATTAAAAATTCAAGATCTATTGAAAAAGGTAGTTTCAATTATTAGAAATTCCAAATCTTACAACATTCCTTCGTTACTGACGCGGCTTTGCATTCCATGGCTTGCCTCTAAGACGAATGCCAAGCTTGCGCTCTATTTTCCATTTCAATAGTCGATTTGCCATTCTTGGCCGCCGAGATCCCCCGATTTAACTCGGCTATAGGGAACATTAAAGAGTGAAGTGTATGCACAGGGACTACCAGCAACGTGCCAGAACTTCACACAGAATAATCGCTGCCTTTGCAAGCATCCCCACGGAAAGATTGTTTGCAAGTCGATTATATGGAAATAAAAAAGAGAGCGCACAGCCTGCATCCGTCTAGAGGTATCAAAAGAGGAGGACAGAGCAGTGCAGTAAAGCAAACTTAGGGATAATCATGGAATTTAAAATTTTTGTTTTTTGAAACCTTTCTTTTTTTATTTAATATTTAAGTGTGTGTAAGAACAAAAAAACCATAAACAAAAGAAGGTGCTTGGAAAATGTGCATTGTCTATAAAGACAAAATAAACAGTAACAATCCGAGGATAAAATGAAAAAGTGTTACAAATTTTCAATCGACCATATATACTCGGTCAATTATGTATCCTTTAGGAAGATTTTTTCGGGTGCGGAAACCTAACGAATGAACGTTTCAGATGTGTATTAATTTATTATGGTTTACTATTTCTCTTCGTGAAATAGAAGCGCTTGAGGGTTCTCTTTTTAGGACACCCGGTATTTGAAGTTATTCAACTTCACGATAACTTTTCAGAATTGACTGCTCACTATAAGGCATGGCCCCACACACATTCCCCATTCATCTCCCATCGTATCGTAATGCAAATATGAATTGGTTAAAGCGTGCTTTCAAATAATGGTATGATGCGTGTCTCCGAAAAGAGTAGAGAATTTTCATGACTAAGAAAATATTTGGAAAACACCAGAGTTCGTGTAGCAGTTCAGGTTGAATGGGGTAAAGTCTTTCGTCAAAGTAGGATTCCTAGTAAGATGGCAATCAAGAGGAAAGGACAAATTTATGGGGCATGGCAAGATACTAAAAAGGTGCAAGTTTTTATGTGGGCATAAAAAATGTGACGCTCAGCCGCCAAAAATATTTGCAGTGTTCACCGTGTTCTTTCGTTTTCACCATTTGTTAAAAAAGTAAACATATTCTCATAAAGGACTGTAAGAGAGTGTTCAACTGTTACAAAGTAACGAGGCGTTTAATCTGCAGTCTGCAATATTGTAGCTATGTTATGAGAGGGTCAGTGTGGCCGTACATGCCCTTTACCAATTTTCAGGGAGTGCCCCCCTGTCAGGGTATCAAATAATCCAGGAGTGATGAATTACGAAATAACATGTAACTTTTTTTTTCAGTGTCTAGTTATCTTGGGAATATGCACACAGTCCGATGTTCCAGAAAAGGGGCAAATTATAATGGATAATTCACTGAAAATGGAAACAATCCCATTCGTGCGGTTGTGGACTTTTGGCTGTAATCCAGGCTTTGTTCTTATTGTTCGCCATCTATGCAATGTGTGTTAGGTAATATGCCGAATGAGTCTCCATGTGGATACAACCATCCAATTTGCCAAGTGAGCAATAACATTTTATTTCGAATAATAAAAATATACAAGTGCCGTCGAGTTCACCATCCAAAAAGGAGAGTTTGCTATGATCTCAGAAATAAAATAGAATTCCACGTTCATTGAAATTGCATACAATGGTATTATTATTATTATTATTTGATATTATTGACGTGACAAACGCCAAAAACCCAGCTCCTGCTAGTGACTTTTGTGCGTGACTCCCATTTATTCAAATCTTTTTTAATTACCACAGGCATATGATGTAGTGTATAATTTATCTTTCAGTTTTTCGTTTGGCCGCGGCGAAAGATATTGCCCCCAAAAAAACTGTCTTAATACCTTTCTCCCGCCTCTGCCAAGTACGAATTTCTATGTCTATGAATGTTACGTAAAAATAACATCAAATCTTCATGGATGATCATTGTCTAAACTATTTGGTCTAAATTTGCAGAGGTTCGATACAGCGCGCCGAAAGTTAATTAGCTTTTGTGAGTACATGTTCACCCGATTCCTAGGTGAAATTGACATATGAAAACTAGAGATAATTAAAATAATATGACACTTACTAAAAATAGTTTGACAACTCGTGATAATCTATCACATTTGATTCAATGCTACGAGTTGACAACTAGTATACTAAATTATATCACTTTGATTGATGGCATACCAGGGCCTCCATCCTAAGATTTGACATTATGTCAACTGTTCTGTAATGTAGGTATACTCTATTCAAGCGCTTCCACCATAAACACTTTCTTTCTGTCACCTCTATTTCCTTATTTGTTCCGAACGCAATTACCTTCTGGAATAAATCAAAAGACCCGATGTCTCGCGACATCATGTTGATTTGTAACTTTAGAAAGGTTTTAATTTGTCAACACTTTTAGGTTTTGCAAAACGTGGTCCTAATTCTACAATCTAATAAAAAATCAAGATCGCTAAAACTTTATGCTTACAGAAATACACGCGTCCACATAGCCCTTCCACGACATGCCCTTGACTTGAATAAAGCTGTGCCAGTAACTTTTAACATTATTGGTGAGTATTTGTTATCCTTCCTTAATAACACACTTTCGTTTGGTGAGTTTGAAGATGGCCAGGAACTGCCATTCCTGATATTTTTAATTTATCGGGATTTTAAGTATTTATTTATTTATTTATTTATTCCTTCTTCTTTAACCTGGGGGACATTCAATGCTCAGCATTGTTCTCCCATGGAGCCCAGGTGGTACAAGACCGTAATACAAAATATCATAATTACAAATAATCAACTATCTGCATATAAATCAATAAATCTAAATACCACTAAAGAAATATACAAAGTGGAATTAGAAATAAGTAAAATTACATACTTGTGTGTAAATTAAAAGCTATAAAAGACCTAAATTCAATCACTACATAGTACACCAGCACTTTAAAGTAAAATAACTTACTAATACAATTGAAGAATTTTAAGCTAAAAAGACAATGTATAATAATAACCAGAAATACATCTGACAAGAATTATCCATCATTTGCACAAGTATATCAAAAGAGGGGTAGGCAATAAATAAATATACAGACGAAGTTAACTTCAAGAAAAGTACATCTTGGCCAAAAATATTCTAAAAATTGCATAAAAATTATCAAAAAAGGTGTAAGCAAAAGCCAAACAAATAGAGATAATTCAGATACATTACGACAAGAATATTAAAGATTCATGTCAATGCCTACACATAAAATTGCAAAACCTGTAATTGTAAGTGACTAATTAATTATGCTTTTAGGCCTGTTTGAAAATATTTTTTTGAGGGTGGGAGGGAATGTTTAACACGTAACTGGGAAGTTTGTTCCATGAGATAGAGCCCCGGATTTAAAGTACGTTTCCCACACAAGTTCGACGGCTTGGGTGGCCTTAGGTTTCCTTGTGCACTGCCTCTGGTATTTATGCCGCGTTTTAGCGTTGACTATATTATAGTTACATCAACTTTATATGACCACAAAAAAGACGTTGAAGCTGGATGATTTGTTCACTGTGATATCTTTATTTTATCTTTCAGGAGTGATTGGTTGGTGCTCTTGTGGCGCTTTCCATGGTGTGATTCTGATCATACTTTGTACAATATACTGCATTCGCAGTATAGTGTAAAACGTTATCATATAGTACATCCTTCTCTCCATATCTCCAGCCTTTCACTCTTTCTTTTTCCGTATATAACTTTTTCTCATTTCGTTTCCTCTTTAGTCTTGCTTTTTCTTCTTTCTCTCTCTTTCCCTTATCACCCTTTTTCACTCCCCTTTTAAATTGTGAATTCATAATTTACACATGATAAACTGTTTTCTTTAAATTCTTAGAGAATTGTGGACGGTATAATTCCACCTTGCATTAATAGTAACCTAGAGAAACCCTCAAAAAATATTGCAAAGTTTTTTTCACTTATTCATATCCTAATATTAAAAAATAACCATCATCTGAGATCATTTTATTTATACTGATACATTTGTTCTGGTGAATGCAGGCAGGCATAATGGCAAATTTGGCATATTGTGAGATTGTGTTAAGATCCTCCTGCATTAACAGAAGGGGTACTCAGGCATAAAGCAGGTCATTATTAACAAATGGGAGTAGTGTTAAACATGACAAAATGAGCTTTACTGATGTGCAACACCATGCAAGCAGATTTCGAATATTTGAAATATGATGAGCGAACAACTTTTCCAAACCTTTTTTGAGGAGTTTATTAACAAAAGATCACTCCCCAAAATGAAAAAGTGCAGATTTCTCCTTGACGAAATAGAGTGTTAGAAACTGTAAAGGAATATTTTTGTCAACCGGCTTTGTCATTCTTTTCACGTTAAGGATCGTGCTCTGGAATGGTTTGGCAAGCTATCTAAAACAGTGGGAAAATCGTGTTGTTCACAAATAATCTGCTAGCTTTGCAACGAACATGTATGAGTTTTACCTGCCTCAAGGATCCATTCTTGGACCCAAGGGTTTTCACGATGTTAAACGCATTTTTGGTGAATTTTCGCAAAAACAGTAAATTTTCATATTTGCGAAGACTGCACGCAGATATACGTATACCCGGATGTTGGGTCCAATATTTGGAGAAGCAAAATCAGCGCCAGCTTAACGATGATAAAGGTGTGAAAGCATATAGTCCGGTGGGAGCCATATCCGTGCTCCATAGACTACACGGATAAAGCGTGGGAAACTAATGTTGGGGCGTAAAGTTCAACTGAATCAATTGCCATATTGTTCACCATTGTTCCCGGACTATGAGTACGCCGGACAATGGTTACTTCTGTACGTGTTCTTTGTAGCTGCAATCTTCGAGATCATCGGCAACTTGAAGGATATGAAGTTAATGCCTGAATGATGTGAAAATGTGATCTTGAGATTGAAGTATCTCGGATTCACATTTCATCCTGTTTTGAATTTGAAACATCTCAAAAATTAACTCTAATATAAACCAAATAGGCAAACGCCCGTGTTATTGAATAGCGTAACCGAAAAATCTAAACACGGGTCTCAACATCGACCTAGATTTACGATCTTGTGCTTCATCGTCAGTGCTAGCGTATCTGCGAATCTGGCACCATTTGGCCGGTCCGAGATTAATCAAAAACAGACGTCTTTGCTCCTAAAGCGAAAGGAGGAGATTATTTGTCGATATGGAAATTGCTCTCCAAATTCACTGGGGATCGGTTGTAGACCCACCTACCGAGAAACGTTTTGAAGGTGTATGAACAAACAGGTGCAAAAGAAATTCCGCAACACCTTGTTTTGAACTTGCCTGCCTGCTATTCGTAATCTTCCCCATAGAAAACCATGCTTTGACTTTCTGGGCCGTGTACGACAGAAACTACTAAATCATCATCTTATTACATAAAGACGGCGTATTCGGCTTATTCACTTCAGTGTGATCTTAATACATTGGTGCATTCCAAAAGTAAAACCTCCGGTTCGAGAAAAATAGGGGGCGCTTCTTTCTGGAATCTCCTCATGTCTCTTTAAACTACCCTGACGAGTTTGATTCGCATTTTTCCATAATTCATATTTTTTGTGCGTAAACTGGCGCTTTGAAAAATCTAAGTTGCTTGGGGAGGGCGAGTTGGTGCAGTGGTCGAGTCGCTCACCTTTCACCAATGCGGTCCCGGGTTCGATTCCGTTCGAGCCAGTGTCGTATGTGAATTTGGTTTGCCGATCCATACTCAAGATCGCTTAAAGAAACCGGGGCAGTGCGAGTTTTTTTTTTCATCGATTTCATCAAAATAAGACATATGTGCGCGTCCGCCATGTTTATATTCCCTGATACCAGCCCCAATTTATCTATGATAATGAAGTACGTATGCTCATTATAATACTTTGGGCACCTAGATTTTGCTTACGCCGTTTTCGGAGAATCCACGGGTCTAATTTATTAGGCATTGGTCGCTACCATATATGCAACTCTCCAGGATTCGGCACATTTAGATCATAACACAATGTGGACTAGAGGTTTCAAGAGGTACAAAATAGAGCCACGAGACTGATATACCTAGGTGGTCGTGATACACCCAGTGTCCCAATTTTTTTTTTTTTGGCTTCCGATCTGTAAACGTGTCGAATTCAAACGCCTTTCATCATCTATCCTCAATATCCTAAAGAACTGATCACGTGTCATCAAACGAATTATGCAACACGCTCATCACTGGACACAACACTTTCTATTCCTAAACAAGGACTCTTACCGGAGATGAAGCGTTTCAGTCGCGGGTGCACATGTGGCGGGAATTCTCTTCTTTCCATAATCAGACAGGCAAAAAACTCTGGATATTACAAAAATAAAAACCCATGTGTTCAGTGATGTTGATTTTGATTCTCCTTTACATGCATGTGTTTGCTAATCTTGCATATGTTTCGGGGGGGGTTGCATAATTGTATATGTTTATCTTGTACAGCGCTGTGGTCCATGAAGGGCGCTTTACAAATGCTTGTAATATACAGGCTTTGACAATACTTTTGTTTGTTTTTACAGCAAAAAACAATCTAGTGAGAAAACATCTTCTACAACTGAAATAATTCCAACTTTGCAAATCAATTATATGCTGATGTCCCCGATGGTTTAGTTCAACTTTCGACAATAACGGGAAATAACAAGAATGCCTCAGATACTAGAGAGAAGCCACCAATATCATCAAGCCTTCCTACTTACGCCGTGGTCCAAAAGGACAAACCGTCGTCTGATCTACACGAATATGCAGCCGTTACTACGGAAACGTCAACACCATCGGGGTACAATGGCAAAGTTCTGAAACTAAATTAACAAACTTCAGCAACCGCATCAAGTCAAACCCGTCTATGACGACGTTGCTGGAAATATCAGTGAGTCAAACCTAAACGGAAATCCAACAGTCATCAATCTTCCTACTTATGCCGTTGTCAAAAAGGGGGCAGCCACCGTCGGTTCTGTACGACTATGCAGACATTACGACAGGGGAGATTCCTGCTGGAAACAACACCAGTGGCCATCGCATTACTTCCAATGGAACACAAAATACGTCATCGGATCCCCATACCGTAGTTGCAGCTGCAGGAAGCAAAATATCTGCCCGTGACTCGCCTTCAACGGACGTTCCCCGTCATCATCATCACGCTCCCTCCCTTATCCGTTGTTCACAAGGGACAGTAACAGATCGCAAACATCGGAGCATGACTACGCTGATATGACACTATCACCACAATGTAACTGGAACGCCCGGAAAATTTGGCTTCCGGTAGCAAGGATGAGACAGGAAGGGTGGTCTGAAAATATCCTTTATGGAGCGACTGCGGTTGAGGGATTTACCAAAGACGATTCAGAAAAGATCGATAGCAGAAGCGAAATTGAAGGTTGGTAAGAAAATACAATTATGATAAATGCAATGAACTGTCATTACATCAGACAAATGATGAGGTAAACGCTCCCCAAAACCAAAATATGACGGTTAGGACTAAATTGACAGTCACAATGTGGAAGGTTCTTTAATAAATGCTGCGTGGTATAGTTGGTCCAAATTCACAGACCTGACTTAACTGTACATAGTACTGAACGTTAATGTAGAATATTGTTTGGCATAAAAATGCAGTTGTCTGACCTGAATTCGTTGGTGTCCGTCTCAATCACTTTTTAGAAAACGATAACTACGTCGGAGACACGGAATTAATTCTTATAGGAAAATATTGTGAAAGACTTTAAAATTAGAACCTTTGGTTTAAAAGGCAGTAAACTAGACATTGACAATTCAGCTGAAAAAATCCAAGATGGCTGGCGTAAAGTGGGAAGACGTTATATACTTCACAATATCTTACAGCACATGACGGCAGTTTAGTCAGTTAAAGACCCTATCAGTGATTTCTCCGAATGAGTCAAATTTTGAAATTGGCAGGAATGGCTTAAAAGTGAAGGATATATTGAATGATAAGTTTACTTTATATATACAACTAAAGGAAGAAAACGGCAGTGTTCAAAGATATGAATCTTTATTCAATTACTTGTTGTAGTAAGTGCCGTACGGACAGTAATGATAAAATACCGATTTTGTACTTATTAGGTTGCTCTGGTCTTTACTTTCAGTTATGTAGGATACCTCATACCTGTACTTGCTACAGCCATGCAAAATCTATTTTTGATATTTCTTTTCTGATTTAGTAAATCACTGATAGTGCCTTTAATAAATGGCCAGAAGGTAATAACTAAGAATAACTTTAACTTGTCTATATACCATGAAATGTATAAGATTAATTATAACTTTGGAACATTGAAGAAAAATATTGTTTATTGTTTTAAAAAGAACAAAAAAACGAGACACAAAATCTATCAAAACGATGTCATTCGTTGAAAAACTCCTCGCCATTTTCCACTAATCAAATTTGAGTTTCCACAGGTTCGACCCTGGTCCCCTTTTTTTCTTCTCTACAATAACGAAATATAAGTTCTTCTAATATGACCCTAAATACTTTATATCACTTAAATTATTTCAAATTGGTTTAAAAATAAATTACTCTCCCAAAACATAAATAGGACTATAGTATATTTCAATTGATGGTAGAGATATGGGCGGAATTTGGACTTCGTCCATGACTCAAAAAGGGGACAGAAAATACCCCCGAATATTCGATTTCTTCCTCGCAATACAAAAGAGATGGATTGAAAGAAACTGGCCACTACAAATAAAAAAGTTCGTTGGTTCGTCCAGTCAATACTTTGAAATTTTATACTATTTGATGCATAGTGTGTCTACCCCGAATTGGTTTTAAACATTGCTCACAACATAGCATAAATGTTGAAGGCCTTCAGTCACCTGTGTGTTACAATGCCAACTGTTATCTTCACTATTCATAAAATCTGCTTTCACTGCAAACCATTTCTGGATTTAGTTTTCACTTTCTTTGAACATTCTGGGGTTATGCTTTGACTATTGATTGGGACTGTGAAATGGCCCAACAGCTCAGGGTTGGCTTCGTGGCTATAGCGCATCATTCTACAAATACACGGACTAAAATTTTTATATACTAATCCCCTCAATTCATACCTCCACCTGCAAAAAACGTAGAGGCTAATCAACTGTATCAGTATAAGTTCATGATTTTAAAAACTAAATTTTTCGCAATTCAGGTCCTAGTGTTAAAGCTGTATTTATTGCTTTTTAACAAACCCTAAAAGGCCCGGGGTCGGAATCCGCCCCCCCCCCCGACATTTTTTTGGCGTATCTCACCTATTTGTTACGTTTTCACGCCGAAACTACATGACCTTTTTTGTAGCCTTTCGCTCGATTTAAGACATTTTGAAAAAAATCGGAACCTACGTTATATGACGCGGCGTGACTTAATCGCGCACTGCGTGCTAAGAAAATCTATTTCCCATTGAAATTACACGGACCAGCAATAAATCCAGTTTTTTGTGCTGAGGATACAGTCCACTATGCCTTTATCTTATTTATTTGATTTAATTTGTAGTAAGAGCAGGTGGTGCGCATACTTTGACAACCCATGGAAAAAAATCCCACTTTTGCTTGAAACAATGGCGAAAAACCCATGAATTTTGCGATTTTTTTAGATTTTCCGCATTTTTGCATGACTTCAGTTTGCCGTCACTTTGACGTCATACACGGTCTGTTTGTACTTTTTTGGTAATAATGGACTCGGGAGGGCATAGCTAATCATTGGGTACACACATATGATAGTTCATCACCGTTACCGAGATACTAGGGGGCGAATCCCCCCCTCCCCCTGCGGTGAGATGGGTCCCAAAAAGCCCGGCTCTTTTAGGGTTAATCTGGTATCTTTGATATAAATTTGCTTTAGTCTAGAAAGGCATTGTGTTTAATAATCCATAAATTATAATGAGATAAGTTTGACATAGTGATACAGAGCTAAACCGGAAAACACAACACACTTCAGGTATTCTCATTGACAATAATTTATCTTGGGCCATGTTAGGAGCGTCCGCATCATGATACACGCGACCACCGGACCCAGCTTACTCATTTGAATAATCTGACACCACCATAAGCCATTACCAATGACTTGTGGATTGCAAAGAACCTCTTGGAAGCCCATATAGTTTTACGTCCCTAGCATTATCTCTAATATAATGGCAATCACATCCGAGATCCGAGTCAAAACAGTCTCCATCTTGACTCCCTCCCATACTTATACCTCTGGCTCCTCAAATTCATAATACCTTTGTTTTTGTTAACAATATTTTTTTAAACAAGTGTCTTTGTGACGGGTGAGTCTCACGCCAGCTTTAAATGTGACACCCCACTATTTGCTTGTATAATGCGACTCATATTTTCGTTCAAGTACCAAATTTTAGGCTGTACTTATTGTTGATATTGTTGTCATTTTATAATTGGACGAGTGAAATAAAATTGATAGAAACATTGAGGAAAACATGTCAATTATATTGCTGCGCATTTGATTTTGAAATCAACTCTTTACTTTATGCCTAACATGCCTGCTCGGATCAAAGCTTGAAGCTGAAGGCAAACTATTTAAATGAAGATATTGCTATCGCGCCGAAATCAAAAATCGTTTTAAGACCACTGTCACGATGTCAGATCACTAGATTGTGATGGCACTTTTTTGGCTCTCCGTTTTGTAAACTTTTATAAAAGCGCCAAACTTTATAAAATCGCCTTTATGTGAGAATGATAATGTTTTTTCAGCTAAGTCAATTGAGTCAATCTACTTGTTAGTTTATCTGTCGATTCCGATTCAGCCAAAGTAGGAAAATTGCAAGTCATGCATTTTTTTCTACGCATTTTAAGGGACAATCGCACATTTGCACTCTCATCATTGTTGAAATAAACAACAAGGAAAGAACCGGTGACTCAATATAAAAGCTTATTGTTTTGTCGATTATCCAACTGTTTGTTGGGCTAATATATCGATTGCGATTCGCCAAGCAGTGGTTCCAAGTCCTGCATTTAAAGGGTAATTTTACTCTTGCTGTGTCTTTAAAATCGTAATAAATTTAACCATCGCTATCTGTTAAAACGCCAGATTTTTTTTACCTTGGGAAATGTGTATAAGAGATAAGGGAATTTCTGTTTTTTCTTTCTTTTATTAAGCGCCATCCAGTGCCACGTCATAACTGTAAGGACAATAACCCTTTTGGGAAGGCCCGGAATATAGCGTGTAATCTTTCAGGCTAACAAATTTGAGCACTACCTGTGTATGACCACTATTAGGCGTTGGACCGCGGACAACTCTGTGTCAAGATATAAAAATTCGTGGTATTCGAAAAACATAACTTTAGATTTAAATAAAAGCGAAAATATATTTCTCAACGGTACGACTAATTATATAAAATCGAATGTAGTTTCTTGTCACGACGTATAATGTAAGATAAAGAATTCAAACCACACCGTTTTGAAAAATAATGGAGTTTTGATAAGATCTGGATTGTCTGTTAGACTCCGACCTAAACAGGATCATCATAGGGTCGGAGTCTAACAGGACAAGCTAGCTTATCAAACCTCCATTATTTTTATCAATGATAATTACAATATGATAATGAGTTGTTAAATATACATTGGTATAGATTACTGAATAAATGAATAGTACATGTGATGCGATCAAGGAAAATGACGGCGGTCAGCCCGTTTGTTACAAAAAACCTTCTTTGGCCTGAGCCCACGTAAAAATATCTTTAATACCATCGTAATTCCATATAGCTGTGGGGCGTAGACCAAATAAATAACTGTATAGAACAAATTCCGTAGCCCCATAAAGGGGAAGACCCCAACCCGGTGTAAACAAATGTTAGAGATTGTATAAACAAACATATAACGGTCCCTTGAAGACACATGAAAAGAAAATGTATTTCAAGTTTCTTGTCCCCAATATACTGACCAATGGATACACTTCAAAACCATGGGGCGATGAGTAACCAGATATCCACCAGGAATTTCCAGGTCGAAAAAGAGGAGTAAAATGGGGAGGAGGCACAAAAAAGCTTAAATTCCTTTTCTTATGGGCAGTGCCAAAAGGCCATCGTTATATTGCAACAAAGTTTGAAAAATTCTAGGTGTTATCCTAGACATACTTCCGCGATTCAGGTTGAAGCATTGTTCACGACTCAAAACACAAGAAAATAACCAGTTACATTATGATATAAGTCGTTGTCCTTAGGGGTTTTCTTCTGAAAGCGGAAAATTGAATAGAATTAGTTAAGCAATAAGTTGTTAGGTCTAAAGATGGCATAGCAACTTTTTTGTAAATGTCTGTTCGCCTTCTTCCTTTTTGAATAAATGATGAAACCTGCGGTAAAATTTAATTGAACACCACTATAGAAGCCCCAGATTTATTTATTGTGAACGAGATAGGTTTTTGCGCTTAGTCGTGAAAAAATACGCCATCTGAATCGGGAGGTGATAACAACCTTAAATTTGTGCAACTGGCGTGGATAATAGGCTTTCCACACTTAGCCCGTGATCGATCGACTTTTGCGATCGATCGCTAGATCTGTAAACTTACAAACCATCCACCAGGTCATTATAATACTTCGCAAACTCTGGCACACATATCACTGTTGTGCTTCTTCTAATAACAGCACACATTCGTCCAATAATGCACTTACGTAAAGTCTATCCGCCATTTTGAATTCCTTACTCAGTTCGTTCAATTTCATTAGCGGAAAACTCGCAATTTCTGTGCGGGAAACAAACCAATGGGACAAGTCATTCATGTACAAGATTACCATGTACCTCAGCATGTAAAAATCAACTCCTGCCGTAGCTGCCTTCAAAAGAAAGTATTTCGTGAAGCAGCAGCTCATTAAGTCCTTTCTTTGGAAAAGTTTACATCGTAACTAAGGGGTATTGCGCATGCGCGTCTAGTATCCAGAAAACGTTGTGAAAAAGTCCTTATTATACAATGGCTATGCACGCAGATGAAAGTAGAGCGGGAGCATGACCTGTCAAACATCATCGTTCTGCCCCACTGAAGATAAGGTTTGACACTTTGGGTAGTTAGTATGGACCATCTATATCATGCTAGGTAGTTAGTACACTCAAATCGTGGTGTCACCTTTTCAAAAGGGGCCATTTATGGTTCCCAGGGGTCTAACTTGTTAATGCTCCACACATATTGAAAAGTTGGCCATATTGTCTGTCTAGTCATACAGGATTCCACAGATGTATATTTGTACCTCTATGACCATTGGTTTTTGAGGTATAGGTAAAAATGGCTAAAATTGTAAACAAAAGTGTAGTCGAGGAATACATAACTGAGAGTGTAATGGATAGGTATTTTGATACTCTAATTGTCCATTGGAGTCTAATATTAATACATGGAAACCACCCTCATTAAATGTCGAAACTAGCATTGCATGCGAGATTATTCGATCTATAGCTGAGCACCATTTGTTATAAGCTTAGCGCCGGGTGCGTTGGGCTAATGCTCTTTCAATTATAGGAATTGTGTTTAGTAATAAAATACTTTTAATATGATAGCTCAAACGAAATTAGGTGGTGGATTAGTTTAGACTCATTTCCTGACCATATGACACATAGTCTTCCGCGGGAGGCCCGATCGATATGCTTATAGGGACATAATGGCATGACAAATATCCATACATAATGAAAGGACCCTTACTGAATTCACTTCCAAATGGGCCATCCTTCAAAAAGTAACCTTTTTGACAAAAAATGAGTAATGGTATTGCAAATTCTTTACTTATCACGTTAACTATCCTTCCAAGGTCCTGCAGGATTTAAACACATTTTCAACTCAAACACGCAAATTTGAATTACATGAACGTGTGTAATATTTTGGGGTAAAAAGTGGATAATTACATCATTTTGCTTCGATAGTTATTTCATTTTTGTTGAAAGATGCCAAGAGTTTTGTGTGGACTGCAATTTTTAAAATTATGTTTGAAAAATTACAATTTTTTAGGAAATGGGCAAGTATAACAGGAATTTGAAGTTGCTTGTTTGTATGTACGGTCGCATTTGGATTTGAAGACATAATGTCTCGTCTCTGGATGACGGTTGCAGTGTTAACTTTTATTTTTAGCTAAAATATGAATAGGATCAGTTGTAAAACTTAACAATTAATTTTAAAATAGCACTGGTTTAAACCTGATTTCCCTGTGCCTTTTTAAGTTTGGGGTGAAGTTGCAAATTTATGCAACTTGCACGTATTTCAACAAAGGAAATCTGCATACTATGCGTACCAGCTTTTTTCAGGGGGTGCACGGGGGGTCACAGATATTTTCAGGGGGGGCAGCATATATTCAAATTTGTTAGTATATTAATATGCCTATGAAATCACTAAATTTTCAGGGGGGAAATTCCCCACAGGGGGGAGGGGCAGCTGCCCCTGCCCCCCCCGCCCCGGGTACGCCACTGTTTTGCAGTTATTGGCTGATGACATTGTATGTAAGTGTTTGAAATAGTTTAGAATATGGGAACAACAATTTTATTACAATTTCATTCTTTGTGCACATTACCATGGTCACAATTTTGTGTTATACGTTATGGAGATGTCAGCACACGTAACCACCATGCACACACGTTTTACCGTACTAATGATATAAATTTGTTAATTACTAAGTTAAGTTGAGTGTTCACTTTTATTACCATACTTGTTGTTTCACAAAGTACCAATGTCTTTCTGAATAACTATAAAAACTGAGTACTGAAATATCACAGCATTTTATAGTCGATTTTTAAACCTAAAACCTCTTTTGTCTGACGTCAACGTGAATAAACTTTACCCCCCCCCCCCCCATGACAAATGACCAATCTAGCGAAGTGATAACATTTAGTTTTGGTTAGTTTTGGGGGACTATTCATTATACAAAAGTAATAACAGAATTGGTTACGCAGAGCAGCATTGGGTTGAAAATAAAAATTACCATCACAACGTGACCGAAAACCGCCAAATTGAAAACAATTTGGGTTTTACTCTGTCAAAACAATAAAAACATACAACAGTTCTTGGCATTTTCGTGGCCAATACCTCCACGGA
>JAMKCH010022107.1:0-19378 GCA_023653785.1 Ophioderma brevispina
TCAGGCTGTTTTTCATAAAAAAACATTATTTATTTTTTTCTTGTTTTGTTAAATTTGCAATATTGGTTAACTTAAAGGTATTGTTCTCGGATCGTCTTTGGACCCCCCCGCTGGAAAGTGGAAGCAGTATTTTGATAAACCAGGTGAAAGGGCCGTATTTTCTCATTGTCTCCTGAAAATTTCAGTTCAAAATGCAATTCGTTCCCAAGATACGACAAAAATAATGCCTGTTTTACTGGTTAACCATCATGACAATCAATATTTACACAGTAGTGAATTAGGGCCGTTCACTATGAATAATCTTGTCTAGCATAAAAACTGCAAGTTTGTTTCCCCCAAGGTAATTGATGGTCAGCGGATACAAGTGTCAGGCTCCCATATCAATAGAGAACACGATTAGAACAATAATCGGAGAACAGGAACTTTTAAACCAATTTGTGTCAGGCACGCTTGAGCCGTAACTCCAATCCCTCTATGGGTTTAATAACATCCTGTCATCGTAAACAGATACCCAGATTTGTTTTTTCTATGCCCTGTTGGCATGCCAATAAGCACCATCCAGTTATCTCGTGTCCATGCTCTCTCTGTCACACTGTTGCCCCCACAGCATGCCTGTGTCCACTCACAACGATGGCCTACATGCCCCATCTCCTCTTGGAATAACTGCAACAATCCTTTACTTGTCTGGTGTTACGCCAGTCCATCAAAGAAAACTGACGATCACACTCGATGTTGTGAATGGAAAGGAGATGGCAAGTACAACAACCGAGAGATGGGGAATTCACTTCAGACCCAGATGCAGAGTCGGAATCAAAGTCTACAAAGGCAGCAGCTGATCCAATATGAGTGTCACTTCATCACCTCAAACTCGTCAAGATGCCCTCGAAACACCTGATCAGTCATAATATTGCAGCGAATGAACCATTGAAAGTATCGTAGTGGAAGACTGACAAAGTCAGGCACGCAGCAATTCCAGCAATTATGGGACTCACAGGAAAAGATCTTGAACTTGCTTCATAATCAGCAACCAATACTAACAGCTGTCCTCGAGATGTTGCCAACCTTTTGACAGGAAAGTCACAGGATATGAACGGCGCAGTTTGCCGACACCGCAACCTCAGAGATTGCAAAGTATTCTTGAGATAGATGTTTCAGTTGGTCAGAAGACTTACACCAAGTCAAGCCTCTTGGAGATAGATGGGAGTCTTTAAACTCCAGTGTACTGTGATATGGAAACGGTGACGGGGGGAGCGTTGGACTGTCTTCCAACGACGCTTTGATGGTTCAGTGGACTTCTAAAGTGGATTGGAGTGGGGGATTATGCTACAAGTCCCGATTTGGGTGATCTTGACGGTGCAACATTGGGCAGGATTAGAATTGGTTAATCAATTGACCAGAGAGGAATCTTCGGATTGAGAATAGATGTAGAGGACATTTACGGCACGCGCTTACGCCAAATATTCTAATTTTCGGATAGAAATGCAGCAGATTTCCTTATCGACTCTCTTATGAGAATTATGTTGGAGGTGAAGCAGAAACATGGGCTTCAAAATAATATGCTTTTCACCAATTAAGGACAATGATCTTGATCGGGAATAGCCCCTCAAATGTGCAGATGTCTGTTCAAGGTGCCTGGTGTGGTATTAATGTAAATGTAGTTATGGAATACCGCCTAATCTAAATGGTCAATGTGGTCCGGAGATGATCACCTAAAAAATGAACTGGAAAGCCTGGAGGTACACCGAATGTTCTTAGGCGGAGAAAGTCAAGTTGATGATACGTCGCCACTAGACTGTGCCACACTCCTACTTTCATTTATTCTTAATAATTCACTATTGTTTTTGACGTTCCTCCTGCAAGTAGTCCTATCTTATTTTTAACCAGCATTTGTTCGAACTCACCCTTTGCAAAATTGTCCTCATTATTTATCATTGTTTACTGGCATGTATTAAATTGTCTCATTTATTCATCTGTTTACATGCATGTATATTTCCTACTGCACCATTCACATTCATGTACCAAGTTTACCTTCCACTGCCGCAACTTAAAAGGTGCAACAGAGATTTTGAGACGACCCAAATATTGTGTCAATCATGGTAACTTTTCATATAGACTAGCCACTCATAGAAATTCTTACCTTGTATTTGGCTACAGAAAGTCGTACACACCCTTTCCCCAAAATGTCCGTCCAAAATGCGTCACATTAGCAATATTTAAATCATGGATATTGTCTTACCAATTGCATAAAATGCAGATTGAAATATTTGGTACCAAACTACAGGCCTAATACTTTTACATAATAATGTTTTGCATACTATTTGTCTCTTTGATGAAAAGGAATCCCTGTCTGAAGTTTACGGCTACGTTACTTTTTTGACCTCTCAAGGAATAACCCTGTCCGTCCAAAAAATAGTAACGTTAGCAACCACTTTTTTGCTTAAAATGCTATTTAAAATTGAAAAACTAGTTTATTATCGCTTTATAACATGTTCCCTTATAAATCAACTAACTCAATTATACTTCTTCTTTCTAATACAACACTATTCTTGAAGGGAACTCATGGTCCTTTTACTGTGAAACATGCCAATGTCAAAGTACCTCTTCATATTTTAGTGGCCAATGTAACCCTACATGTCAAAGGTAGTCTCTTCGTAGTATCAATAGGACTCTTTTCACAATCAAATGTTGTGTTTGGGGAATGAGCACTCTAGAAATTTACTTTATACTTTAATCTCAACTCTTCTGAGTGTCCAAGAAGGTTGGTTAACACTTAAGTGCCTAATGACCGAATATTCGGTCGGAGCTATGTTTCGTCATAAACATTAATATCTCCCTTGAGGCAATGGTCACGAACGGATAATTATATATTATAAGTTCTTGCCGCCCATAGAAGGCATCTTTCTCCCCTTCTCCCGCGGCTGGTGTGTATTGTTGTGAATGTGAAAGTGTTTTTTTTTTTTTTTACACGATCTTTGACCATCCAAAAATTATGAATGAAATCGCCTCGTAGCCTGGCAAAGTTCCTAAAAATAATGGACAAAGAAGGGACTTCACCCTAATCGGAGGGAAAAGGAATTTCGAGCGACAAGGGGAAAAATTGGCTGGCTGAATGAAAACCTAGAAAACACCGCGATCGGCATGACCGTAAATGGCCGCAATTACAAGTTTACGCTTCCGGTTGAATGTGTGTGTACAACCAAACAAAACAACGAACGAAAGGATGAACTCAATCGCCTGTTTGCCAGACGGCGATAGTGTAACGAAAGTGAATTCTTGGGCTTTGATGAGGAGGAGCTGGGTAGGATATGACAGTGGTTCGGATGTTGCAATAGCTGTTGATACTAAGAGCACGGATTCCGATGATGATTTTGGCGACAGCGATGAATATCTGGCTGGTGGCCCGTTGGACTGCAAGCGCCGGTAGGTGAAATTGTTCAGGTGCGCGTGATATACACAGATCCAACAGGCGATTTAGATTGCAGCCAACGAAGCAGATCCGCCAATTCCCCCTACGGAAACGATATTTAGTGAATTTTTCACTGATGGTATATGAATTGACATTATGGTGTACAGACCAATCTGTTGCAGAGCAGAGTTGTTGGCGCACATCCAAATTTGGGAAGCGCCATGCACGCATCCGTAGTGGGTTGTTACAGTGCCACTGAGATGAGAGCTTTTCTCGGATTGCGATTGCAATGGGTATTTCCCCCAGAAATGATTGCCTTGAATTATTCTCTTCAACTAGTCTTTTGCTAACGACACTCAAATTATGTGCGCGTAATGTCGAAACAGTCGGTTTCGATTACTGTCATCGTGTCTAATGTTGCAAATAATGAAGTGCAAGTGAATGACAGAAGCTACTGCTCCTGCTTCAACCCACTGTAAAAAATTCAGCCATTAGTCGACATTGTGATTGGAAATTTTGGCAAAGCTGTCGAGCCGCCCAGGGGTTTGTCTCTCGACGAAAGTATGGTACCCACTCCTGCACATGTGGCGTATCGCAGTACATCAAAATCTAAGCATCATCGAGACGGCGTGAAAGCTTCGCTCTCTCGACGCCTCCTCACATGTTACTGCATCAAGTAGGACATATACACTGGTCGTTACTACGACTATGATCGAAATCTGGGGCAAGGCTGTAGGGTCGTTCTAAACTGGGCTAGTGCATGCCAGAAGGGCGTATTTTTTATACAGCACAGGGTTACTTTACACGAGTCCACTTTGGCTGATGAATTGAGGCAGAGGAACATGGGAACTCTCGTTACGTACAAAAGAAAGCAGAGTATGCCTGATGACACTGAAAAACAGGCCCAACACAAGATGCCAAGTTTGTGTCAACGGATCCGATCCTGGCCGTGTCTGTCAAGGATCGCAATGATGTACGCATGCTAAGTAGAGTGCACGGTACGCAAATGAGGACGCGCGACGCGTGGCTACTGCTAATCAGCGATGTGCCGGCAATGCCAATATCCGACTGAGGATGGTATATTATAGGACGGCAAAATTCCATCCTTGACAGGCAGCTACAACAAAGTTCATGCGGATGGGTCGATGGACTTGGCCAGCTTGTGTCGTACAATGTGTACCCGCATAGATCGCGACAAGTGGTATATCAAGGTTTTCAATTATATTTAGATTATTGCCACTGATCAATGCCCGGATTCTCTGGGAGCACAAACTGGAACTGCAGTGGATGCAGAGTCGTTTCGACGAACGACTTATTGTCGGTTATTGCGCCATCATACCTTCAGCCAAAGGCATTGAAATCCCCCGCGAAGTGGCAGGTCAGCGTCTTAAGACGTATGGGCTTTTCAGCCGCTCTTGCGACGGGCTTGAAGGTCGACATTCTTTGAGGAAATGCCCCTCCGCCCAAACCGTGCGTTGTTGCAACGAGATGGTACTAATAGAAAAGTACGCATCTCGTATCGCTGCCCAAAACCTGTCCCAATGTCCATATCTTGTCTGGATCAGTGTTTTGAGCGCTATCACACTGTTGAAAACTTCAACGTTGTCAGACCACCCAAACGTCCAGCTCCTCATGACATGGCTGAGCAATAAAGACCTCCTCATCAAGCTACAAACGTCTTTCAAAAATCGAAATATCTTTTTCAAGACAAGTGATGACCAAAGTTTAGTTTATTCTCAAACACTTGTACGCTCTTCAAAATAAAACACTGCATAAGAAGTTATAACAAGGTTTTCAGATGACGGTGATATGCAGATCGTTGGGCAGCGACCGTGTTTTTCAGATGACAGATGATGACCAGAAGCAGCCGGACCAGAGTATTTTCAGATCGGCAGCACGGTAAAACTGACCGCTTCAAAAATACTTGATTCACAACTGGGTGAATAGGCTACTGTACATAGTATGGGGCCACGATGCAACTTTTGATTCATTGCTGTTTGTCTGAGTCCGGCAAGTTTCGAGTGATGCAACTTGGACAACATACACAAACATCATGGTCTTCGCATCGGATCAAGGGATGTTCAACCAGATGGTGGTGTTTACTCTGCAGGCTACATTATGTGGTTTATCAGGCACAGAGTGGGTCAGTAAGTAAATGTACCAACCTGTTGTTATATTTATTATTTGTGTCTGCTTGACATGCTTTTGTTTATGTTTAGTTTTTGAAACTCAGAATTCGAGGCTTTACGGAATATAAAGTGCATGTTGATACGTGCTTATTCCGTAAAGGCGGCTGAATTCTGAGTCCATGTCAGGCAAAGGGGGGTCAGTAAATGTACCAACCCTGTTTATATTCTTTATTATTTGTGTGTTTATGGACATGCTTTTTATTATGTTTAGTTTTTGAAAACTCAGAATTTTATGCAGCCTTTACGAATAAAGTGCATTGTGATACTGTGCCTTTATTCCGTAAAGGCTTGATTGAAATTCTGAGCTGTGTCAGGCAAAGTGGGGTCAGTAATGTACCAACCCTGTTTATATTCTTATTATTTGTGGCTTTATGACAGCTTTTTGGTTTATTATGTTTATTTTTTGAAACTCGGAATTCAGCAGCCTTTACGGAATAAAGGCATGTAACTTTGGCTCTATCCGTAAGGCTGCTGAAATCTGAGTCGTGTCAGGCAAAGTGGGGGCAGTAAATGTACCAACCCTGTTTTTATTTTAGTTGTGTGTTTTATGACATGCTTTTGTTTATTATGTTTAGTTTTTGAATTTAACATTATTGCAACTAACTACACATACTAGCACCGTCAATTCAATTGGGCATCCATGTTATAACACGATCAGTGTTTTTAATTTTATTGAAACAAATGTGTTTTTGATAAATTTACATGACAATCCCCTGCATAAGACTGCTCAAATTGGATTTTTTTTGTTGCATTACTGTATTTTTTCTCAAAATAAAATGGATTTATAATATTATAATATAAAATTTTTTTTTAATATTTTTAAAAAAATCATCACAAAAAACCTTCCTTAATTAGAGATATCACTGCTATAAAATCAACATTACGGCAGCAATTACCAAAAGCACCCAAAAAACACCAATATTCTCAAAAATGGCTGCCTTCGTCTCTTGAAGGGTTAAAAAAGAAAAATGCAGTTATAAATACTATAAGATAATGTAAATAATTCTAAAAAGCTATGGCGTACAATAAACTGATTCCTAGTAATACCTCACTATACACAGTGAAAACGAAAATGGGTTCACAACATGCGATGAAGATTTGGCTTATTCCACTGCTGGTTATTTAATGATACTACACAATTCTAATAAAAATCAACTTTTTTAACATTGATTGTAATTACCCCTGGGGGGTCTGTTTTTGACCAAATTTGTTTCCGTTTCTTAGCAGTTGTACGGGTGTCCTTTCTATGTTGTATTAATCATCAAACTTCTTACATTGGCTGCTCCAATCATCTGAAATTCGCTTGCCTGTATTTGCAATCGGTCTACGTATGCCATCGAATTGGATGGAGTTCAAAGCATATTACTCCATGGTCAAAGTAACGCCCTATTATTTTTAAATAGGGGGACAGCCAAAATCACCTGTAATCATGATCATAACACACAGGACTCTGTAAATGATTTTCTGTACCGTTTCTGCTTAAAAACATCTGATCCAAAGAAGTTCAGCAGAGATATTTTGCGATAAAAATTGAGCTTTCTAATGATAACCAATTCTCATAGTACGGGGGTGCAACTTTGTACAATTTCATTCACATACAATCTTGCAACCAGGTTTTTATCTAAATCAAAATTTATGAGAATTTCCAAATCATGGTGTCTTTTGTTAAAATGTGTTCTTTGATGAATTCTAAGGGGCAAGGTTTACACCGGTTTATACAGGGGGCAAAATATAAAAGGGGGGCAAAATGTGTTTTAAGTATACCATCATGTTCATACCTTTCAAGGATTACAGAAAGGTATCGTTTGCCCTACCTGAGTGTTATGTACAAGAGTTACAAGGTAAAATCGGGTGCTCCAGGTCACACTGGGGGTAAAATTCGAAAATCATCGGTTTGTTTCTAAAAACTGGTGTCAAATTGTTTCGTCTTATGTACAAAGCCGAAATATGAAGGTCCGTTGTCATAGTTTTTTAGTTAGTTAAACCAAAGTTTTAATCCGGTTTTGTCCCCGTCAACTGGGGTGCGTATACACCTCACCCCACATACGGCTGTGTGAGGACGGTTTTGTGATAATGGATTAAAGCAATAATTGGCCTATCCACTTGGTCTATGGGAGACCACCTGTCATATCTCTAAAAGTCCCACTTTGAAGGTGAACCGATCTATAATAGACAGTTTCTTATTTAGTATACCAATGAACGATTTAAAACCAGTTTCATCAACATAATTCGGACAATTCTATAATATATGACCTTGAACTTTCTTTGAGCCTATTGTACTAACAATAGGTCGTAAATATGGCAAACTCATACCCTTTCTAGAAACCTTAATGAGTAGCCGAACAGACCGGTATAAATTTTAAAACATTGAACCTTTTCTTGTTTCGCCCCTGTACAGAAGTTTGCCCCCTTATAAACCCCAAAAACAATTTTAAAAAATGACAACCATGATGTTAGATTCTGCATGAAATTCTGTATGAGAAAAAATTGGTGTCAAAATTGTAGATGAAAAAAATAAAACCAACACCTTCCTAACATTTCCCCATGTACTTTACTTCAAAACTGAATTTTTGGAAGATTAGCACAGACTCTCAACAAAAATGAAAAAGTCTATGATGAAGGCTGATTTTTTAGTACAGGGCATCGAAAGTTGTCATGTTTCAAAACGTTTCACGCCTAGTTGAGTGTTATAGGAAACTAAAATTGTACAGTTTCCCCAAACCCTCAGGAAATTATACAAAAATGGCACAGACAAAAATCGTTACCACCTAAATGGTTTGTTACTAGTCCACACATTATGATTAATTTCAAATTTCATTAACGACAAAACTCAGCAACATTTTGTGGACTCTCATGTAGGCAGGGCCATATCCCGGACCCCAACACGGTCTCGACACTGCCGTCGTCTGCACACCTCGTTTATTTAATGGGTGTGATCCATCTTGTCTGAAAATTTGGCCCAGTTGTCAAAATTGAATATTGAGAGAAAATATGTTTTAGTAAAAAAAAAGGTGACTTTTGCACCATTCAAGCTATCCCCTTCTCAAATAATTTTAATTGAACTTTCAAAATTGAGTATGTTATGCAAATGTTAAATGAATCTTTTCACCATCAAATCAAACAATCTTTGCCCCTGCCTAAAATCCAAGAAACAAGAGGATTGTTTTTCTTTGAAAATATTTTCTTATTTCTTGTCAATTTCAAATTGATGTACTGATAATGAATGGAAAGTTTGGGACCAAATTAAACCCTAACCACTTTTACCTTGCACAAAGTGAACCAGCAGGTGGGTTTCCGCAAATTCCGACTTCATATCAAATGCATATATTGGTGAGGTAGGCCACCCTACCCGTAGCTATGAATGTCCAACAAAGATTTACTTTTAAGTTAAAAATAAAGGTGCGTGTTCCAATCCTCTTTAGGGACGCCTGATTTACCCGGAATGTAGTATCGATTTTGATATCACTGAAAGGCCTATTTTTTCTCATTGTCTCCTGATTTGAGCCCTTAAATCTATTTCAAGATATAAACAAAACCGCTGTTTAGTGGTTAACAACCATCAATTTAACACAGTATTGAATAGGGGTTTGCAACATGCATTATTGCGTCTACCATCAAAACCCAAGTTTTTTCCTCCCACGGTACTTGATGGGTGTGTAAGTGCAAGTGTCAAGCTTTCATTAGTCAAGTAGATAACACAAACACAAGACAACCATTAAATCGGAACAACGCACCTTTAATAATCTATGTACATCATGATCTTGCCAGTCCATCTGACACTTCACTTTAAAGGAGTAACTGTCAAGAAGGGGTGGGCTAAAATATATAATAGAATAACACCTTTGAAACTCTGGAATAAAGACAGAACAGAAATCCACGTAAACACAGTCCTCTGGTCCAAGTGGTAATCTCAAGCCAGTAAGCAAGAGGGTGGGTTCGAGACCGTTTGTACTTTCATCTTATGTAATTCAATTGAGCTGTGCCAAGCTTCTACGAGATTAAATAATATTTGTCTTATCACTTCTCAGGTCGTATCATTTACTTGATTCCTCGCATACAGTGTTGAGTTTACTTCCTCACAAATACTAATTTATTATCACAAACATTGGAATATGCAGATTTTCCCCTTGCCATAATACAGTGCTGAATGAGACTCCTTTGAAAGACATGTTATTAGTCATTACAAACCCAACCTTTGCTACCAAAGTCAATTTTGTTTTGGATGGCTTATAGACAATGACCACATCATTATATACACTGTGTTAAAACAAAAACAATCACTTGAATGAAATTGTTTACTTCACCTTGCCCTTTCCCTCAATACCAACTCCGTACATCCATATCTTGTGCCAGACTGCTGCAGCACACGCAGTAGTAATTCTCTTCTGACCTACAACTATGCCGCCTATATAACGCCTGCATGTGCGGCCATGTAGTGGCTCATGTGCTCATGGCAGCTGCACTGGCGTCCCATCAAACGTCCATAAAAACAAAGGATGAAAACATTGCTATGGAAAGAACTGTGTGTGTGTGTAGATTTTCCTACTGGACCTAGTGATGAAACCACCGTCCCCGAAAAAAAACCTGACAAGTGCAGTTGTGGCTGCCCTTCCATTCATTTGGATGCTCAAAACAAGATGTAGCTTACTATATAAACCAGACAGAAATCCAACTGCGTCACTCAAAATAAAGATGGTGGATTTGGATTTACTTTCAAAAAAAAGATGCTCTTCAAAAACATGACTTCTGCCAATAATGGTGCTAAATGACACTATTAAAGTCATTAAAGGAGATAATGGGAACAAGTTCGGCTTTGTCTGCCATACCAAAGATTGTAGATTCACAGGAGAAGATCGTGGAGCTTACTTCACAATCAGGACAACGGTTATGACAGCTCTCTTCGCGAACATTGCAAGCCTTCTGCAGCATCAACCAGATTAAGAGTACAAGTTTGCCAATAACACTACCAGCCAAGAAACTGCAAAGACAGTCTTGAACAGAGATTTTCAATCAGCAAAACTTATCTGATTCAGCCCTGGAGAGATATGGTGCCTTTAATGTATACTGCGATATGGAAACAGATGGAGGAGGGTGGACTGTATTCCAGAGACGCTTTCAATGGTTCGATAACTTCTATCTACCGGGATGGGAAGATTATGATACAAGCTTCGGTGATATGGAGGAGTGAACATTGGGCAGGTTAGAACTGATTTATCAATTGACAGAGTGGATCTTTGGGATTTAGAGTGACTGGAGGATATTTTGGCGGGGCAACACAGCTTATGCAAAATATTTCTCGATTAAAGGATGGAAAGTGGAAAGTAGTGGAGCGTCTTTTTATCAAATTCCTATGACCATGATTTCATTCATGGCAATGCCAGCAATGGCATGTCTAAATCCACCAAAACGCCTTCATAACTGATGAAAATGATATAATAACAAACACAATCATCTTAGAACTGTGCTCAAGAGATCAACGGTTGCCTGGTGTTGTATATCTGTTATGCATGTTACTCATCTGTAAAGGCACCAAACTAAAGGGCGCTACTTGGGTCCACAAAATTCAATAAATAAAACAGGGAGGTATGGTATCCTGGAAAAAAAACTCGCAAGCTTAAAAACAGTCAAAGTATGAAGATCCGTCGCCTTCAGACTTCTTTCACATGATGGTAGAGAGAACACCTATAACTTTAGAAAATTAAAAGGCACTTTTTTGATCCCACCTCGCTCCTCCCCCTGATTTACCGCGGAAAAGGTTGTGTTTTAATCTCACTGAGGCCGTTAGCCTTGTAAATCCATATGTCCACGAATCTTACGTGCATATCAAATCAGTATCTGTAGAAAATTTGCAATTTTGTATCAGAAATTACAGCAGCAGTGGCCTATGGACCACGTGAAACAAGCAATTGTGCTCATACACAAAACCGCAATCTCGGAATCAACTCACATTTTTGTTTATAAGCTTTTCTCAAGGATAACTAGTTAACCATGAATGAAACAGAAGGCGCTGGGAATCACAAAATGCACCTTTACTAATTAGCACATAGATCGATAGAAGCGAGGTGAATCCTAAAAAATCTACTCATACAGTGTGTTTCTATTGAGACCCAATTTTCCGGTATGAACAGCATAGGGATTAAATTGGCAATAGAAACAGCCGTTCTCTGGCATTTTCCTGCTTATAAACCGCAAAAGATTTCACTGGCATTTATTTCTTCTTTGGGAAAGTATAAAGCCAGAGAAATTGTCCAGTATAAACACACACACGGTGTGTGTGTGGTAGAGTGCGCATACCGCGAGTAACCGGAAATTTGGCACACATGGGTCATGAATTTGTACTCGCAGTGATTTTATCATCACTGCTGTTTTTTCCCCCCAACATGTTCCAGCAATTCATTGGGTACTACCAGGGCAATCTTTAAGTGCTGACTGCAGAATGGGAAGAGGCTGATATTAAGTAAATTTTAGATAGTAGAAAAATGAAGTGGCCTACCAAAATATTAAAAACAAGTTAGCGAGTTCACATACCTACAATGCACAGCAATTGCCCTGTGCAGATACTTTTAATCTGGTAAAATAACGGGCCGTGACATCAGTCCATTTTCGGGATAAAGCTGGCTCAATAAAAACATAGGCTCATAGAGTGCAGACATCCGACCTGTGAATAAGCATTAACGAAGCGACAGTGACCAACACACACACAACACACAAAATATACCCAGTTGCTATTATTGGCATTCAAGTAATTTCCTTCCATAAATTTACTAAATACATGAGGGTCTTTCATCAGCTTTTAATAACTAGATTTAAAACTATAACTTATGTCTGCGTGAGTTTGGTAATGAAAGATGATGCTTTTTGTACCCTGAACAACACGCATAATCTCATTTGTGGGTTGTTTTAGGAATTTTGTATGCGCATGTTCAGAAATTTCTGTATTTTTGGAGTTATAAAATGGCCCTTAATTGATAGTGCAGTGAAACAATTTGAATTTTAAGGCTTTATTTGTGTGCAACTGACATACCGACAAGATCCAAACTTGCTTCAAGAATATAACTGCCCCACCCCCTTGACCTTTGACCAATCAAGAAACAATGAAGGTATGCATTTAATTCCATACACCAACTTTGGTTCCAATTGAACTTCAACTTTTCATTGAGTTGAATTTTTACATTTCCGCCTAAACTTGACCCCACATGACCTTTGACCAGGACTGTGACCTATGACCTCATCAACAAATGAGAGATCCCATGTTGGCACCTATGACTCAAGTTGGTTTAAAATCCTTGCGATATTCCTCTCATTATGCAACTGAATTGATATCAACCATAACTTTAACTGTTGACTCTATATAAGAGTGTTGTATTATATCATTACTTGTATTATATCATTGTCTGACTTGTAAATGTGTGTTTTTCGTTAGGGGATGACATCTTCTGGCCTTTTTTGGCCTTTTGGTATTCTCCTCCATGTCAGACGACGATTTTATACAACACTGAAATGTTATCCATACGTGTTCTGATTTCTTGATGTGGAATAAACATTGAACATTTTTACCGGCCAATGTTAACCAGCCATTTTCCACATCAACAGACAACAACAGCAACAACAACATCAACAACAGTGGCAACGGGAACCCTATGTGTCTGCCTGCCTTAAGCGGTCGACCCAACCACATGGGAATTGTAAGGGATTGAACAAGTACTTTCAGTCAGGATGACAAGGATGATTCATGAGGACTTTCTTTTTGATTGTGATAGTGTCATTAATAAGTGGAAGAGGTTGAAACAGCTAGCTTGACTAAAATGTTGTTTAATTTAAATTACCTGATACTTTAATTTAGTTATGATTTTTGAAATTTTATCCACCAAAAATTATAACTTTGATTTAATTTTGCGAAGTTAATCTATTTGTAGTTTCAAGTACTGTAACATCCTAATTGATTGTTACATATTGTACCGATTTAAAAGGGCACCACCACGCATTCTCAGCATCGACCACCCACATTTGGTTTTAGAAACCTTGTAAATCGGAAATATTCTGTACAGTACTCTATGGCTTTTGAAATACACAAATTACTACCGCTCGCATGAAATTGGTATGTTTCGGATTCAAAGGAATTTTGGAATTCAACTAGGCCTCTATTGTTGATGATGGCCCTTCCTACACAACAGAGAACAATTTGTGGGTTGTAATGGTTGGGGCACCTTAAACATGTAAGCTGTTTAGTTTTTAACATTTAGATATTTTAATATCTAAATCTTAAAATATTATCTAATTTTTTTGATTGTAGTTTTTGTTTACTTGCTTCATGTTTCTGTTTTTAAATAAACAAACTCCAAATTGTGTTTTCTAGTTCAGAAAAATCCTCCCATTCTGTAGTGTGAGAGTTAATTATTTTAATTTTTTGCTTTTTTTAAGTTTTTTACTTTTTTTGTTTTTTTTTATTGAAGACAATTTCTAGATATCGTTGATACTAGTTTTTTTTTTCATTTGTGGTATGCCCTTCACCTTTAACACTACTTGGCACAAGTGATTGAGATGTCGTCAAAACAAATATGACGTCATTTGAAATATGAGCTGCGCCCTTTTACGTCCAACGACCAATAGGAAATACGTACTAATCCTGGCTTCACCTCGGTCCAAGTTCATTTTACACCCAATAAAAAACTGCCGTGTCATCGGCTTGAGCCATAATGTTTGCGGTGTTTTGTTTTACCTTAAAACGTGGATAGAAATTTAGTTAACTAAAAATGTTAACCAATTTCTTCACACCCGCGGCATATCTCCTTGTTGTGCACGACCAGCTCGCATCGCACTGGTGCTGCGCAAGCCCAAGCACTAAAAATCTGTGTCGCCACCCCAATGTTCATCTGTCTGACACTCGCTGATTTTTCTGCAATGCTTGTGTGAAAACCAATTGACTAAAACATGCCCCTAAGAGATTCCGGTTCCTAATGCACAAAAAATCTCATGCTGGCCCGTTATTGGCTAAGAAAGACTCTTTGAGTCAGATTGACAGATGTGGCATTAGTAAGTTGTTTTTTTCACTCGCTAAATGCAATGAACATAAAATACTCACGTCTCATAAATATGCATACAGACTTTCCAAATACAACAAATGATTGACTCTTGGTGGTGCCCAAACTATGCTAAGTTAAAATTAAGAATATTGCCATCTAGCCCCAGGGAACTTGGTTTCAGGGGTGTCATTAGTCACGAAATCAAAAAATTAATTATTTTCCACCAGTGCAACCAATAACCCCCCTTAAAATAAGTTCCCATGGGCTAATGGCAATATTCTAGTTCAATCCATAATTGTAGTTTTTACTCCAATTGCTTTTTATCCCATCCTCTCTAGTCAATCGTTTTTGATAACTCCCGTTTTGCAGTGATGCCGATATCGTTAAATGTGACTTTTTAGATATAGTTTATTAAGTCTAGAAACATGTTGTTTAATTTTTTGTATGTTTAGAAACACGTTTTTACTTTCACAGTAAATTCGAAAATACGTGCTTTGACTTTTAAAAGATACTTTGAAAATTAAGCTCAAAGGGTAATTACTGTTGAGATATAAATATTTAAAGTGGAAAAAACTCCCATCCTCCGTCTGAAAAACCATAAAATACATAAGATGTTAAAAACATATAAAACATAAGAATTCCCATTCACGAAGTTCAATTTTTGACATAACTTTTGAACGGAAGCTCCAATTTTTGTCAAAAAAAAGCATAGAAAGGGTAATTTTTTCCTTTATTTAAATAGGTGAATGTCATTTTTAACCCTTCCAATGATATTTCCCCCTTAATTCAAATAAACGTTATTGAAATTACACTGTTTTTTGAGCGGGGTTAATCAACTAACCCTGACAGATTTGAAGTTAATAATTTAAAAAAAAAAAAAAAAAAAAAAAAATACTAAAATTTATTGAACAACACTGGGACTGAGGCTGCCACAGAAAATGCACAATAAGACTTTCATAAATTACCGTTTGAAATCCCAAATCCTCAAATCCGAGCAAGCCGTGTCCTCGCACCCACCAATAGCACAATCAAAAAACAGTCTCTTTGACACATAACAATTACAATTGATCAACAACATAATAGGGCTATCATAGAAACACACAAAATCAACGTGGTATTCAGTGAGAGTAGTCCCCCAGATTTAAGATGGGTGTTAATTCTATGTGTAAGTTTCTGGCCACTTTTAAGGAGAAATTCCAACTCAAAGGTGGGATAATTATGCGCAAAATTTCCGAAGTCTAACGGTCCATTATCTAGACCTTTTCTGTCATTATTATTTTTCTAACTTTTAATTTTCTCATTTTTTTTTTCATTTTTTTGTTGGTCCTTGTGATTTTCAGGAAACTTTAGCTCATCCCTTTTAGCACTTTGGAAACTCAAAAAATTGGTAATAAAAATGGTAAATCTATTATATATAACCTTACATACGTGCATGTAGAGTGCTGCCGTGTAATGCTCATCTGTGTATTTTCCTTGCGTGTTGTCATGGTTGTCTGGCCGGGAATGGGGGCGTATTTTTGTGCAGAGAAATGAATTATGGCAGAGAGTAAGTTGGTCAGTACTGCACTGGGTTTGCCTAATCGCCCTTTTGCATGACACAGGGCGAAATACAAGGGATTTTAGGCGTCGGCATTGTAAGGATAGACCATCAGTATTTTTTTTGGGGGGGCGGGGAGTTATTTCAACAATTTTTTAGGAATATGGTAGCAGAAAAAATTCACCAAAGTGGAGGCCCCAGAGTAGTTTGATGACTACAAGATGCGTTCTGGATTTTTTGGGTACAGAATATAAAGTGAGGCAACTCATGCAGGCAACTTTTGTGGTTCCGAGCCCTGCGGGGGCCAATCTGTTTCGCCCTTGCAGTGAGGCGCTTTACTCAATTCTCCTCTCTCTACTACTCAGGTGTATAAATGGGACTGGCATTATGCAGTGCTGGGAAGGTAACATACTTGCTGTAGATGAGGTGTTGCTATCCTCCTACAGCAACATTATATGGTGGAGTCGTGCCCAATCGTTCGAAAAGCCGATGGGCAACCCCTTCCTGTGTACCCAGGTCCATCCCCTTGACTTTTTTTTTTTACTTTTTAATAAAGGGGAATTAGGCATTTTTGTACATATGCTACATGCGTAAAACTAGAATTTCGCGGTTCTCGGCTTTCCGCGCTCGCTATATTCAAAGAAGATAAGGTGTGGGCCGCCCCATGACCTTTTGACCCTGGCACACCCTTTGATCTCATCACATATGAGGGATCGCATGGCGTACCTATGACAAAAGTTTGGTTCCAATTGAACTCAAGTTTTCAATTTAGATCAATTTTACTTTTTAAGCCATTTTTCAACTTGCCTCACATGACCTTTGACTTTCAACATGACTTTGCCTTTCAACATTACCCTTTGACCTTTCAACATGACTTTGACCTTTCGCAACATGACCTTGACCCTCATCAATCATATGAGGATCCCATTGTGCACCATGACAGAAGTTTGGGTTCCATGAAGTTAAACTTTTCAATTGAGTCAATTTTTTAAAAAAAACTTAACATTTGTGAACACACACATACACCCACACACATCCCACACAACATCCACACTCGCACACATACACACGCACAGATTGCTAATTGGCCTGCCAGCTATAGCTTGCGGCCCACAAAATCAAAGAGGGCTGGTGTCATTTTACCCACTGTCAATACTACTTCATTCCAAGTACTTACACAATCGCAAATCATGTAGAAATAGTGCCCACGACAATATCTTGATACGACGTCCCATGAGCAAAAAAGTCACCATGGGATCTGTATGTCAATCCACACACCGCTGCGGGGAAATCCCATTGCGAACATCCTCACAGGAACATCTGTAATATGGCAACACCTTGCAGTGTTGCCTTGGTACTTATTTATACATTACCTTGACTATTTTGGGGTCCGTAAATGACTCGTTCAGCACATGCAGCTCACTTCTGAGTTCCAGCGTTCCTACTATTAGTCGGGGTACCTTTGATATCTGCATCATGCATGTGAATCCACCAGAAATACCGGTAAGGATTATGCTGCAAGAAAAAAAAATTCGAATGCTTCAAGCCATCTCAGGATTTCAATTGTGAGTGCATATGTATTGCTGATTATATATAAAACACTCATAGTAGCACTGATATAAAAATCATATTCCAGAGCAGGATTTCAATGCTCAGATCAAGAAAGTGGCAAGGTCTAGTGGTTATTAAGGCTTACTCTGGAGCAAGCTAATCTCTGTGGGGCCACTTGCTGAAATTTAATTGGGAACATCAATTCTGGATTTAATTTGTATAACAGATATTGATTAAACCTGAAAATCCCACTCTCACATGGTTCATTTGACTTGGGCAAAGGAACTCTGAAAGCTTCAATTTCCCATTCAATGTGTTTCGTAGTGTGTTTGAATTGTTGTAACATGGCGCTGTTTAAACTGCTGCCTCATCTACGTTTCTGTCTAGTAATCATACGTTAAAGGTGCAACGAGAGATTTCACATTATCAGGTGTCCCTCAAAAAATTAGAAAGTAACTGATTTTTGCCCTGCTGTAAAAAGTTTTCTATCAAAAACAACCCATCTCAAGGGATTAAAGAAACTATGTCAGATTTTGTCAAGCTCATTTGACTTACATTCATAAAAATATATGTACATACTCACGAATTCCGAAAAAATAATACATTTGATGTAAAATTCACAAAATCGAGGCATTTTAAAATTTTTGCTTTTTTGACCTACGAAGAAAAACGGCGGATTTCGCCACGGCTTCATTGAGCAAAAGCGCCCAACTCTGACGGCAAAGTGATACCAAAACATCGTGTTGACTCGAAGTGTGTTGCTGACACTGTAATTATGATGGATTAATGAAGTATATAAAATTAGAAAAAAATTTACAGAATGACCATATTTTGTTTTCATTCGGTTTTGTGGAGGGGTTGTGTTAATTATTATTAAGTGGCAACACTGCTATATGATTGTCACAACGACGTCAATGAGGAGGGCATCACTTTACGACGTCACCATTTGCCTGCGTTGTGGATTTGTCGGAATCGTTTTCGAGTAAGTTTGTGCGGGAATTAAAAGGGCAAAAGACTCATCAATAGTTGACAATTTTTCAACTTCTTTTGATTTCTAGTAATCTCGTTACTTAAGCTTTCCACCATACCAAATTTTCAAATATTCAGAATCTGACCTATTTCCTTTAAGCTGAGAATGTTTCTTTGGCACAAAAATTAACTTTCTATTTTTGTAGGAGCAAATACAAATTCCGCCTATGTTTAGATTGACATATAAGCAAATCAGAATCACCTTTTTTTCTCTTTTTTAAGGCATTTCTGTAGCCAAATACAAGGTAAGAAATTTATAGAGTTCTAGTCTATATGAAATTACTATTATGACACACAATATTGGGCCTCAAAAATCTCGTTGACCTTAAGTTGTTGTTGTAAAGTCTCTAGCATTTGATGGTTTGTGTGTGATCTCCTCCTATCCTTCAAAACCAAAGTATTTTGAAAATTGATCTTGTTTGGAGAATGAAGTGGGTCTAAAATCTAAATTAGTTCTCATAGGACAATAAAATGTAAGTGGAAAATGTTTATTGGAATCTTATTTTTTTAGTGATCATCAATGAAGTAAGAACTTCAAATGGTGATGACTTAACAATGAATATCTGAATGTAAGGAGAGAGCATGATTTTTGATTATTCATAACTTCTGAAAAGAACTACACATCGCATTGATTCGTATCAAA
>JAMKCH010022108.1:0-22127 GCA_023653785.1 Ophioderma brevispina
CCGTTCTTACCCAACTTGGTACGTTTTCATGATTTTTTTTAAGATTTCTTGTAAAATTAACAATATCTCAATCTCTGTTACACTTTGTAAACACTTCAAAATTGTAGAAAATCACCCTGATGCATTCTTTATGTAATTGGTAATTATTTTCTGTCCAATCACTCTCCTTGCTGATTTCCATACATATTGCATATTTTTTTTTTTTTTTTTCTTTCTTTTTCCTAAAAATATACATTTTCCTTTGTCCAAAATGGTTGTATTATAACACGGTAACGTCCATTGGAGCAATAAAAAACTTATATCACGTGCGATATAACCCCTAAATGAACTATTACTATTTTCAGGAATAAGCCCCATCATAATCAACTTTTGATAGACTAATTTGCATAATTTGTCTTAAAAATTTGCATATTTTTCTTAAAAAAGTTGTGTACTATAACACGGTAAATTCATTGCCGTATAACCCCCTAATGACTATTAGCTATTTCCCTCCTTCCCCTCCCCCCTCCCCCGTCGCGCAATGCCAACATAGTCGGTAGGCCCTACATTACCCGGTGTGTACATTTACAAATCCATGCACCCGGTCTCCATGATGCCACTGTGAACACACTCCCTTACTACTTGAGGTGTGTTTGTGTGTGAGGGGGGTGGGTGGGAAAGAGCGCCTTCTTCCTCTGGCAACAGCTGACCTATGTTTAATACTACTACAAATACCATAGTAATGAACTAGAAAAAATCAATTTTTTTTCTTGATCTGCCTACGAAATTATCAATGGATTATTGCACCCCACTTTGAAGTTTTTAAGTCATTTGAGCAAGAATGAACTCAAGGTCTTTCTGGAACATCTTTGGTTGAAAACTCTATTCCGAAACTGTGATTGTGTACCAACGGCTGTCAAGACGAAGAGTTTGATATCATCAATTAAACCATAAATGTGATACGTCTACGATTACGTAATACTTCTTACTTCTTCTTTCAAACGCAACAAGGAAAGTGAAAACAATACTATGAGACAACCTAACCAACCGAAGCGTAGGGCTGTGGTACAGCTGCCAATGGAGAAGATTTTCCACTTACATTTCTTTATTTCCGCGCGAGAATTTTGCACCAAATTACTTCGGGGAAAAATATGTTATTCTTTCATATGAAAGAATTCTACCTAAAACTTGATTTATTTTATTAGCAAAATGATATACGTCTCCTGATAAAATACTGCTAAAAACTTTAAAAATCCATAGCTTTTGATCAACATGGTAAATTGGGAAATATCAATATGGCTGAGAGCGGATCATTGAACTTCTCGAAAAACCAATCGGCGAAGCGATCCCGCCAATCATATCTAACAGGATTCCACTTTTCCATTCCATTCTAATCTATATTTTCGGATGTTTACGGGAGACCTCCGAAAGTGGTGACGAGTGCCAAGGCTATATTTAGCGTGTATTTTCAATGGGTCCCGCCCAGTGGCAGCAGCAAAGAGGACAACTTTTGAAATCACCCCCTCGATGAATACTGCGCCCTTAAAGAAAAAGTTGACCACTTTCTCTAAACCGTTTACGGAAATGGGATAAAGATATCATGCTATGTAGTGGGGGACTGTAGTGAACAGATTTTATATGAGTGTGGACTTCCGGATAAAATTGTGAAGTTTTTGGTATCACAAGTAACTTTATCCTTGATAATCAAAAAAATTGATGGAAGCACTTGCCACACCCGCTTTATGGCCCCCAGCTTGTTTTCAAGGTTACACAGGGGTAAAATTTTTTTTAAAATATTCCGATTGTTTTGAAAAGCACACCATGAGTTCTTTGTTGGTACAAGGATTTCCACAAAAGGTCATAGTTTACTAACCTGTGACTTTAGTTTTTTTAGGAATTATGGGGTAAAAACTGTAAAAAGGGTAAAGGGTCAATTTTGGTTTGTACAGGGTTCAAAATTAAAGGTGCTACTCAATTTTTTTGTAAAATGTGGTTCAAATTGTTGTTTGAAGTCGATATAACTTTATAGAATGTTTTTGACTATTAGGTGTCTGGTTATTAACCAAAAATGGGCGGAATAAAGTCCACAGCTATTGACAGCTTTGGATTCTTTTTACCTGTGACCTACTTTGGTTGGATAGCGTGAAAACTAAGCATAACAGATAATGAAACTATTCCTTATTTCCTTCTTAAGCTAGGGAAACATTGTACCACATATTTAAATGATCAAACAAGCTTTTAAAACTTTTGACCCATGTACACCCAAATTGACTTTTTTCACCAGTTTTTACAGTTTTTTTTAACCCCATCAATTTCCAAACTATAAGCCCATAGAGAAATAAACTGAAACTATCTTTTTTTTGGATCCTTGTGACCAGACAAACACCATGGTGTGCTTTTTAATTTCACACAATCAAACTCTTAAATTTTTGACGCCCTGTTAACCTTGAACCCAAGCTGGGGGCCAGTTAAGGGTGTTGGCAAGTGCTTCCTCAATTTTATGGATTATCACTGCCTAAAGTTCTTGTGGGTGCAAAAATTTACAATTTAGCTCGAAGCGCACCCTCTTACACTACAGTCCCCGGCTATGCTATATTTGAAGGAATGGCTGAATCTGCGCAGCATTTTTTGCTAACATGCTTTGGTTTTCGGGGAAAAACTCCACAATAATTCCAAGAGTCGGTGAGACCCACGCACAAGTCACCGGTCACCGATTATGTACGGGGGATTGACTGCTTAATATAACAATGGTCCTTTACTCCCAGATGAAAAGGATTTTGAAGTGTTTTTCATTTTCAAACCGCATACCATACCTGGTGAGGAATATCTTTAGTTCCATTGTTTTCAAAGTCTCGTGTATCCTTGGTCACTGATATGTGGGAAATGGGAATTGAGGGATTTTTATTCACTTTCAAGAAATGTGCCACTTTGATTGGGAACAGGTCGTTATATACTTATATAATTTTTATATCTAACAGTTCCTGAACTTATGCCAACTCAGAGTATTACATATTCAAACGATGTGACGAACTGACCCACATAAGAGACACCAAACGTAGGCTATAGTTTGCAAAGAGCACTTGATCCTTTTAGATCAATTTTTGGTGGTGCCATATATAAAGAGAGTTGGCGTAGTCCAATTTGCGGACAAAACCAGATCATAGAGGATGGGTGGCAGGCAACCTACTTATACGCCAGGTAGGGATGGATATTTACACTCTTACAGATAGCTCTCAATTAGACATACTCATAGTGTACTCGAAATTACCACAACAGTCTGGTACACACATATTCAGAAACATAAGTATCACCAAGATGTGAGGCTCCCGATAATTTTTACAAGAGATCACTATAAGAATATTAATTATTATTTTCCATGGAGCTCACACAACCCCCACTCACACACACGCCGCCACATAATCCAACCGCGACGCGCGAAACACCACTCGCGTTACAACACACAGACCACCCCTTGATTGGGCGCGTACTTCCTAAACTGAGAACGATGTGCCGTTCAACGGTAAATACAACAGACATTGTTCCACTGGGCTACTATGAGTATAGGTTGACGATCTACTGTTGTTTTTTGAAACAATGCAGAGCAATATTTCAACAATAAAGTTACTTCAAATCGCATCATTTTGTCTGTTTGATCGTTCATGAACATACAATAGATTTTTCTCTATTTTATTGTTATTCCGCTTCTTGCTCGCACTCTTCGCTCCCCCAACTGTTTTGGTTTTCCTCCCTTCTCCCCCTTTGCCCGGCTCCCCCTTCTTCCTCCCCTTATCCCGTATCACCCCTCTGCCCCTCCTCCCCGCCCCTCCCCTATCCATCTTTCATCCCCCCTGTGATCACCCTACTCCGCATTCTTAGAATGTACTGGGGGCTTCCCCTTTCATACATTGTTCTTCAGGCTTATTGAACTGAAATACGGAATTTTCATTTCCCCAAAATATTCTTGGCCAATGATTGAAATATAACAAATACGATCCTATATACAATTAGGCATTCTAATCTCTAAACCTCGATTGAAAGTCTACTGTGACCTAGTAGTGTTATTGTTATATATTTTACTAATAAACAAGACAGGTACTGGTTGTTTTTCCCGAAAATGGTATTAAATAGATTTTGTTTACCATGAAAAAAGTTATTACTCATCTCAAAGAAGTTATATATTTTTACTCGTGTATTAAGAAATACCAAGTTTAAGAAATAAGGTTTTGATTATATTGGCAATTCTCATCAAAGTTTTCACGATTATTATTTAGAATAATTTACAATATTATAAAATCTATTCCTGTAAAATTGACATAATCCGTTACCTATGTTTTTCCGTGATTTCCAATTTTATCTCTGCTGTGTCGGATGCTATTTCTAAATATGTTGCCACCAAAACCCTTTTCCCTGAAAAATAAAACACACGAAAATTGTTGGGGCTAGAGTTCAATTTTTAATGCTGGACAAATACCTTCTCATAACATTTCAATTTTTTTTCATTTTTCTACTTATCCTACAACAAGTGACCCTTCCAATATATGGTGTTAAGTAATTTTTTTTTTCACATTTATCTTCTTCCATTTCACTTCCTTGTTTGCAGGGCCGTCGCTAGACATTTTGTCAGGGGGGGTGTAACTGAAGAAATGTTATCGCTGCAGTTAAGAGTCCTTTGAAGCGTAGAAGCGAATCAAACAATACAACTAACAGCGCACGGTGCGGGCCCATTAAGGCCGTTAAGTAGATGTTCTTTCCAGACCATATTTTTGATCGTTTGATTGAAAATGCACACCAGGGCAAGCTGCCTGACACAACCCGGGCGGCAACGGAAGCACTGAACTGGTAGGGGGACAGGGGCCCGCTTTAGGGCCCATGGGCGGGGTGCAGGGGCAGAGAGCCTTCCGGGGTCCGGGGCGGAGCCCCCGTAAGCTCTTGGATTTAAGCTAGTCAGACTCAAAATGACCACTGTTGAGGGGTAAATAGCAAACACTCAAAGTAAAGACCCGAGTTAAAGACTGGGTTCTTAACTTGCTCACTGAGACGGCAGTATACATGTATAAGCTTGTACTGCCAAAGAGATTGCATTAGCTGAGCGCCAATGTATTTCAATGGGTGTGGTGAGGAGCGGAAGCCCTTCTGGGGGTCCAGGGCGAAGCCCCGGAGAGCTCTTGGATTTAAGCTATTCAGCACCTTCAAGATTACCACTTGTTGAGGGGTAAATGGTAACCAACTCAAAGACAAAGACCCCCCCCTGGTTTCTAACTTTGTCTCAACTGATACATCTGATCACTGGGCAGTATAAGATTGATACCGCCGAGGGGAAGTTATACACATTATAGCTTAGCGCCAAGGTCTTTAAACGGATGGCGGGGCATGAGCAGAGCCCCAGTGCCGGGTCCAGGGGGTGGAAGCTCTTGGATTTAGCTTTCAGAACCTCAAAATGACCACTGTTTGAGGGGTAAATAGCAAACAATTCAAAGTAAAGACCCGAGTAAAGACTGTTTTCTAACTTTGCCCACTGAGACGGGCAGTATGTACATTGTATAAGCTTGTACTGCCAAGGAGAATTGCATATAGCGCGCGCCAAATGCAGTTCTTTAATGTGGGTGTGTGGTGCAGGAGCGGAGCCCTTCTGGGGTCCCAGGGCGAAAAGCCCGGAAGCTCTTGGATTTTCAGTATTCATAAACTTTCAAGATGGCCACTTTTTGCGGGGTAAATGGTAAACCAATTCAAAGAAAAGACTGGTTTCTAACTTGCTCACTGATACATTGATCACTGGACAGTATAAGCTTGTACCGCCGAAGGGGAACTATACACATTATAGCTAGCGCCATGCTTTAATAAAACGATGCGGGGCCTGATTCGAGCCCCCGTCCGAGTCCAGGGTGACAGCCCCTGGAGCTCCTTGGATTTTGCGTATTAGAAAGGTATTTTGAAGGTTTATATAGTACATTAATCATGACAGCCAGTATACCTTAAGTTTTGTGCCTGGGGCTAGGAACTCGATCCCTACCAACATTTTTTCTTGACCACTTCAGCTCCCCGCTGAAATTCCTCCCCTTATAGATCTGGTAGACCAAACTTGATGAATGGCCCATGGCTCCCATCGTGGGTTTTCTCAAACATTTATTTTAACAACATTTTGATCACAAGTACTGTTGGCACATTAACCATTCATTGATTACCGTTGGTTAGGCTTGGAACAAAACTATTGGCTTGAATGGGAAGCCACATAGTGTGATTTGGATGTATGTCGTCTCGGATTTCATCTCAAGCGGTTCTGATGTCGTTCTCGCCTTTTTTTCATTCTTAATTCCCTTTCTCTCTTTCTTTCTTTCTTTTTCCTCTTCTTCTCTTCCCCTCTTTCTTTTTCTCTTCTCTTCCTTCTCTCTCTCTTCCTTTTTTCTTTCTTCTCTTTTTGAGGATCGCTTTGGGGTTTTCCACCGCCCCACACCCCCATGCGGCGGGGCCTGCTTGTTGGGCCCATTCTGTTAGCAATGTCCACCACCTATTTCCCCGTAGTCTTCCAAACTGCCGATCCCCTCTTCAGTTTCTGTCGTAATAAATAACCTTGTTTTCGTAATGCTAGATGCAACACCTTTCTTTCCTTTATTTGTGTGGAGCTTCTATTCTAGTTCTTTTGTCAGAGAACCCTGTTTGTCCTGATCCATAGTAATTTCTTAAAATACATTGGTTAAGCACATTTTCTTCTTTGGAATCACATTGATATGTTTTATCGGCTTCCTTTGTATCCTCTCCGAAGTTCATGTCACTCTGCTTTACTCTCATAGTTGCCCTTTCGTTCGTGGTGCTTTCCATTTTCAATGTTTGTCTTAGGTACCTTAGCTTGTTCACGTTCTATCTTTCGGCGGCCTTCTTTTGATTTTTCTTCGGCGTAAAGAGTTTGTGATATAGTTTTTGTCCTTGTACATGGTTATCCAACCAATTTGCCCTCACTGTTGAAGTTAGCTGTTAGTTGTTTTCCATGGTTTTGCCTGGTATTGCAATCAGAGCTACGTTATCTGCTAATGTTTGGTTTACATAATAATTTTGTCACAGCTTAATATATAGTGAGAGGGAAGGAAAGAGGAAAGGGCGAGAAACGGAAAGATAAAATGTTATACAGCGTGAGTCAAAAAAAAGTATACACTTCCTTGATAAGTTGTGATATTCCATGTGACTAATATTTTCATGAATGGTTGTAACTTATGAATAGATTACATCCTCCTGCATCTTTTGATACCAAATTTATGGGGTTATGGTGCATGGATGACTGCACAGGGGATAATTACTGAAACCATGTCCAATTGTGATTGCGCCAATCAAGCCATAGGTAGTAAAAAGAGATGAAACATCACATGATTCGAACCAGTGACTTCATTGTGTACATTGGCGCAATCACAATTGGACATGGTTTCAATAATTGTCCCCTGTGCAGTCATCCATGCACCATAACCCCATAAATTTGGTATCAAAAGATGCATGAAGATGTACTCTAATCAAATGTTACAACCATTCATGAAAATATTAGTCACATGGAATATCACAGCTTATCAAGGAAGTGTATACTTTTTTTGACTCACGCGGTATAACAAGAGAACGTTGTATGCAGAGTACGAAAGATGAGAAACGATTGAAAAACACACACTTTGCTTTAGTGTACATGATTTCGATTGAACATTTGCATGGTCATCCATAAGAGAACTTCGAAACTGCAACATCGATGAAAAGGGTTACGTATGCAATGTTAATGTTACAGCATGAGTACTTTTTAAATACCAGACTTGTTTCCAAACTGTTACCTAAATTATATCAAGTGGAATATTACGGAATCATGAAACGGACTCTCCTCCCATATGGCGGAATCGTACAAGTGGTAAATATACGTTTCTTATTGCGAGACACGTTTATTAAATCTCTATGTTTGTAATTAAAATTAACCTCGAGGAAATTTAGTTAAGTCCTCTTTAAACGACATTGAAGGCTTCGGGTTGTTCTTAGTTCCATCTGGGTTATTATCGGTTTGGTCTTCAGTACCAAATTCAAATTTAACACCCTGATCTGCGTCACCTTCAGATATGGATTCGGCAACAGCACCTATGAAGAAAGAAGAGGAAATTAGAAGAAATCTTGAAAAACCAAAATTATAAAATGTCAAAAAATTAAAAATATTAAAAATATTTTTGCTTTAATTTACATCGTTGATATTGCTTGACGCCTCTAATGTATATTCTTAGTAAACTAACACACGCTCTGTTTTTAACCACGTACCCTTTCAGCTTTCAAACTTTAGTCTAATAAACGGATAACAATATCAGCGCGAGAGACATGTCCCTAATGACCAATGCCAAATAATTTTTATCTAACCTTTTATCTAACCTAATTTTTTTCGTGCGTGAACGTGGCACTTGTACGCGTGACGTCAATTTGTCGTCAGTTAGCATATGTATCCATGATCTTGCATGAATTGAGCTAAATCAATCTCTCCCATACAGGCAATAGGTCCATAAAGTTAATACACACCAAAAAAAAAAGCATAATTGGATAGCGTGTGGCAGGTGATATAGTCCTCTGGACTCACAGCCCGCCTACAACGGTGAAGAATAGGGCACTCGATTCAGTTTCACGCTTTATTCCGTTGTCGTCTATGGAACCCAGGCTATGGTTCCCGCCGGACCATATCTCCTTTGACACCGGTGTCCCAGTGGTTAAAGAAATCATTCTATTTCTGTGGAGCTCAAATATACAAAATATATGCGGCATTTGTATAAATGTTTTTTGTTTTAAATCGACCAATTTCAATATATAATTCAAATCCAAAACCTTTCCAGTCCCTATGTGCGTATCACACTTGATAACATACAATTCAAAACCCGTGCTTAATCCTCACATTTGGGTAAATTCAAACATGTTTACCCCCCCACCTGCTACATTGGAATATGCAAATCTGGATAAGTGTAATCAGTGGATCACTCTTTGGCAAGAGCGAGGTCAAAAACAAGAGGTGAAGTAATGACATTGGAGACATTTTTCTTCTTATAATAGAGAAGTATTCTAAAATTCGATTGCGGATTAAGTCAGACGTTACGACGGTGACGAAAATATCACAGATCGGCCCAGGTTTTAAATGTAATGAACAAGGTCTATAATTACTTAGCCCTGTCAGTTGTAATAAACATAATAGCGCCATTGTCGCGACACCGAATCAAATGACCAGTCTTACGGTAGTAATGGACACTATCAACATTATGTTTTAACTTACAAAGCAATAATAGCACATTTTTTGAAGAGCACCCAATTTTTAAATTTGTGAGATTTATGCATAGATGTGTTATTATATAGTTAGTAGATATAATTTTTAGGCCAATTACCAATACAACTGTGCTCAAATCTCAAAAATCGTTTGAAATTAGGGTCGCTCTTAAAAATGTCCTATTATCGCTTTAAGGTAAGCCTAGTTTGTAGACGGGAGAGAAAAGTGCTTGTTTCCAGTTTAAGGGGTCCAAAGCAGAAAGAACAAGACAGAAAGAAGGGTTTTGGACCTTAATTTCGCTCCGTATCACTTCATTTTGGAGTTACTATTCTGTTTGTTTTGATTACAACCAGCCAATCAGCATGCCTTAGGCAACAAAAAAAAACAGTTTGCCTCAAAGCTGATGAGTGGGTTGAAAAATAACGCGGATTATTTTAATTCCTAAATCTATGTTCTCACCCATAAAATCAAAGTTCTTCTTTCATCGCACATTTCTTTAACAATTCAAACTCTTGAGGGTTAGAAATTATTTAGAATATGGAAGTCTTTCTTGAAGTGTGAGAGTTCCATTCCCTACCTAGATACCTTATATAATAGATTTTTGAACACTAATTAAACTTTTGGGGGACACTTTTATCACAGCAATAGTCCATACACGAGGAAAATTCTGCTCATTTACGCATTCAATTCGCTGTCTTCCGATTTTTTTTAGAATGTGTAGAAGATATTCATGAAGGAAAAAAAGTGTCGATTTAAGTTAATTTTGTTTTTTAACTGGTGGATTAACAAACACTGCATTTCCCTGTTTATGACGAAAATTTTAGTAGCGAAAATACTACCCTCCGAGAAAATTATACGGGGAAGATGTGTAATCAAATTTGGATATGTTATAAAAGAAAGTATTGCGAACAAAACTGTGCAACTCTCATTTTCTGAAACGCAAGGTAACTCAAGATGCAGCCCAAGATAGAACATGAGTCTATGCATGGAGGGGCATCCACCAAAACTTGGTGGGTGCCCTGCGGAACGTGTTCTGCGAATACTCACCACAAAACCAAAGTCTAGTGAATTTCGTTTCAGGTCGACCGCCTATTAGAGAGCTTCGGTTTTTTTTTTTTTTTGCTTAAGATCTCGATCATTTCAACCATCAGCGACGAGCTCCTATCGAACTCTACCAGACTTTTTGGGTGAGTATTCGCAGTATATACGTGCCCGTTGGGCCATTCACCAAGTACTGAGAACGATAGTGGTGTGCACCCTTAAGTTGAATTCGGCAGACCATAGACCCCGGAGGCTTAGTACCAACCAATGAGGCGTGGTGCGCGTACACCCAGGGCCGCCGTACGCGGGTTTTTTTTTTTTTTTTTTTTTTTAGGGGGGTGCGTAAAAAAATGGACCTAACTGCCATAAAATGGTCCTTTCTTGGGCGTTTGAACATATCACTCACCAAAAAGTGGACCCTTTCGTCATATTTTCTCTAAATTGTGGACCTTTTATCAAAACAATCGGCAAAAAGTGGACCTTTTTCCCCCTTTTGGGAAGTTGGGGGGGGGGTTATTTTTTTTCACCCCCCCCCCCACCGTCCCCCCCCCCCCGTCCCCCCGCACCCCACCCCCTGGACGGGCCTCCGTACACCTATTGATCGAAATACTTAACTATTATAAATAGAAGATATACTGTTTGTATGTTGGTGGTGTAGTGATCAGATTGCTTCGCACGCTGGTATACCCAGCGCGGTTTTTCTCTGCACCCAAGCCTACATGACGTAAACCAATCAGTTCAACACCGATAGGCGCAGATCGCGTGAATCGTGCATTTTAAGTTTTCAACAAACGAGTTCCACGATTTTTTTCCGGATTTTTTAAAGTCCCCGTAACTTTTTCTACAAATTAACAAACGCGCGCGTCAGCTTTTAGACAAACTATCTCTTGGCCTTATCAGTGAAAAGGAGTGAACACTACTGGATTAATCTCCTCAGCCTAAAAACAGGGATCATTGCTAATATAAAATAATACCGATTCCTGGCCCATTTAGTTTCACTTGTACTCCTGCAGGTATGTGCTGCGCTAGTGTAGCGGAAACTTCCAGAGCCCGTTCAGCCATTTTGATTGGATCCACGCTCTCTGGTGTCGCCTTTCGTTTATTGAAAAAAAAATGAAATTTAATATCAGAATAAGAAATATACGACACATTTAACTGAATATAAACAGATATCATGAGCGATTTTAAGTAACGTTTCTGTGAAAACATTAATAATATTGATTCATTTGAATATAAAAAGATAAACACCATACAAATACGTATATTAGACATCTGGGCTCAGACACCCCTCTAAATAGACCATAAGCGAGGCATGTAGCTATGTATAAAACGCGAAATTAATCAATCCCCGAGCAAACGCATACACATTCTACGTAGCTATGTACACGTCTCACATAAAATTCGAATGCACATGCTCCAGGACCATATAGCAAATATGCCCCTGGAGCAGTATTTGACAGAATATTTCTCCACTGCTCCAGGAGCATATGGCAAAAACTTTAAATAACGTATAACTTAAAGAGACACTGGCACATTTGAAAAAATACTGCGTGGAAGTATTTTTGTTTTCATTCTTTGACATTTTGTGGCAATGTTCTGTAAGGGAATAAAGCGCAATGTTATGATTGCATGTTCCGTAATGCAGTAGGATATCTAATGTCTATAGTTTAGTCACTGATAAGCCCGCGGCGCATTCAATTAGTTAAAAATAATAATTAGTCTACAAGGAAGTAACAAGGGTGAGTCAAAAAAAACTTTACTCAGATTGTGTCCGCCATTTTGCATTTTTAAATAATATCTTACATGTGGTATCATCGAAAAGCCTGTTTCATTATCTTTAATTTGCTGCAAATATAATTCCAATCGGTTAAGTATAGGCAGAGCTACATTATTTAGTCAGCGTTTCACCTTATCCACGGATTCCCATTTGAATGCACGGCGGCCAACTAAGCAAATGACTCCCCAAAATGAAGATAATAGTATGTCATTGTTTACGTCAAATAATGTGATATCTTAAAGGTGTAAGAGCCAGTGATAATGGTAAGTTTTATTTTTAACCCTTTTTTTCAAGATGTGGCATATTTTGGTCTACAAATAAAGACAATACTTTAAACTCAAAAGGTTGGCATTGATGTATGTTCCTTCATATGGTATGATTCGTTCAACTCCTCCAGAAACTGATAAATGTATCAAGTTACTTTATTTTTCAAATGATTGTTACGAGTGATTAGGACGTAGAAAGGTTAAAATGGCATCGATGGTAAATCTTGACTGCATTTTGTGAATTTAAATAGCGTTACATTTATTCGGCAGTCAATAAATAGACCGATTTTCTTCTGGACACTGATTTTCTTCACTGAACGCCGTTCGTTTTAATGTGAATCCGTGGACAGAGCGCAAAACCAATTACTTGATTCAACGACTGTAGCTCCGCCTATATCTAACTGATGTGAATGATATTTACAGCAAATTAAAGATAATGAACTAAGCTTTTAGATAATACCACATATGTTAGATATATGTTACTCAAAAATTCAAAATGGCGGACACAATCAGGGTCATTTTTTTTTAATCACCCTGTATAATCAACATTCATAACTAAGTAAGAGTTACAATATTTGTGGGAGAGAGTGGTCCTAGAGGTTAGAGTGCTTGCATGTGGAGCAAATTCACCAAAATTGCTAGGTTCGAATCCCGGTGGGGTCATCACTTGCTGGGATTTATTCGGGTCCTCAGCCCGTCACCCAAAGCGTGATCTGGTATTGCAATTTATCACGTTAAAGACAGTCCGTCTCCCTAAGACAGCTTAAAACAGTCGAAAAACTGGTACATTGACACTAATATTGTCAGAATAGAAGCCACTGTACTCTTCTGGATTTGGAGACACTTCGTAGATCATTTTAATATTCATATCTGCTCTCTAGAATGACAGTTTTTTGTATATTTTGCACAAACATTACCATTATGTACAGTCTTGTATATAGAGTAAAGGCGCGCAAAACGGCGCAAGAACACTATACATCCTCTTGTTTACAAAACAATGACTAAATTGCTTCTTTTCCTTATAAAGGTTTTTTATTATTCGGCTCTTCTAAGGAAAATCATCGACGTTATAAGGAATAACAAAAGAGACAGGGGGGTAGGACATGCCAACCTAACAGCAACAGCAATTTCAAAACGGCATCAACTTCCGGGTGCTAGTGTGTTTCAAAGACTCAACGGTAGGAGGGCGCTCTTACGCATATCGAACGGTCACACACAGACTTGATTAAAGACTAGGCCTGGTCACGAATATTTAAATCTAAATGACCGTTATTGGAAATTACACTATTTTGCAGCGGGGTTAATCCACTAACCCCGACGGATTTTGAATTCAATAATTTTTTCTTAATTTATCATGATATTACCAAGATCTTTTGAACAAAGGTTTACGAGATGATTTTTTTAATGTCACTGGGACCGAGACTGCCATAGTAAATGCACGTAGCAGTTCCACAAATTACCGTTTAGAAATCCCCAATGCCCAAATCGAGCAGATCGTGTCCTACCCCCCCCCTGAAAAGAGATAGGCCTATAACATATGACAATACAAAAGCAGGAAAACATTTCTAACATTGTAGTTGTTAATTTGAATTTAAAGCAAATTCCTGTTGGTGCCGTAGGGGTTCCCTAGGAGTCCAATGTCATTATCTTAATAACGGGCAAGAGAGTTTACTTATTTTTAATGGAAAGAAGCGCATAAGCGCATTAATATGTTAGACAATATAAAAATAAGAGATCCAACTTTTTACGACTGGGAAATCACCGAAAAACAATCTTGGCTCCCATTGAACCCCATTAGGCACTTTAATATTAACCTTTTTATCCTTTGTATTTTCTACACTGTCAGTGGTAAGATTCCCATCACTGGGGAAAGCTGTCTCAAACAGAAGACCGAATACTTCCTGTATTTGAAAAAGACAACAAAAAGGTGACGCGAGTCAAAAACGGCATACGGGTTTAGTAGGCATGAAATACGAAAATACTGAACATTACAATAATGGTACAATTTAAATACCAGAAATAATAAACAAAATACAACCGTCGCTTAACTAGAAGTGAGCAAAGGAAGCCAGTACTTTTAACCTTGTTTCTGTTAATGGTGGATTGACATCAACAGGGTGGATTATTTGCAAGAGCAACACTCACTCAGTCTCTTCGCATTGCCAAAGTTACAGAATAACAAATTAACCAAGTCTGCTCTTCTCCCTCTTTTCCTTTTGTACACCGTAAAGCGGCCACCGTCTCCTGATCAACGGCATGACTTATTAAAACATAAATTAACTCCAAAGTATTTGTTACAATAAATTAACTCCACGGTATTTGTTACAATAAATTAACTCCAAAGTATTTGTTACAATTTTTCACCACAGGAAGCAGTTTATCGAGTTAAATTGCTGCGCAATGCTGCGGAGTGGCATTGAGTTTCTGGGGGAGACCTGGTTTTAGCATGTTGGTTTTCTGGGAGACATGAACACTAAATGGGATTGTCAAAACAACAACATTCTTTTACATACACACCATGCCATACTAAATTCAAGTGACTTGTCTGGGCCATACTTTATCATTAATTTGAGGCCATTTTGTTGTCATCCAGAGTCTGCTTGGTGAGAAGACTTTATATAATCTATGTCTTAACACCAACTGCACTACATTACGACATAAACTAATAGATGTTTGTAGCTTATGAAGGACAAAAGGTCTACCTAGGCATCACTTTATTGGCTCCATTACAAAGTCAATAATGGTCATAGAAATGACGACTGGTCCAAGTTTTGCTTTTTCTGAATATCATACCTCTGAAGTTTCTCAGCTTTTCTCATTTTTTCCTACAAATGTATTTCGTTAGGATAAAAGCTGCACCATGAGTACATGATAAAATAGGTGTAAAACAGCCCATTCTCTCCTTATCCGGCGATATCCTTTGTCAGTTTACATAACAACGAAAAACATTTGACATCCAAATTGACTCTTCCCTGTTGTTTTATAAATGTACAATCTTTCTGTGAAAGAAACAGTATTTTACGCATTTTTTTCCAAAATGACCTCAACCTGTAGAAGATTTTTTGCCTCAAATTTAAAACACTCCACGTGACCCATTCTCAAAGCAACATCCATATCAACTACAGTGAAACTCATACATTTGTCAACAAGACACAACATTGTAAGCAAACTACCTCCCTGTGACATTTTGACCTTTAATCCTTCCACTCAAAAATGTAAATGGTATCTTTGATATTTAAGAAATGTCAAGTTCTTTCTGTGGGCAAAGAAGCATTAAAGTCTATTTCGATAATGACCTAAAATGTCCCTTAGATGATCTTTGACCTCTTAACCCTCAACATGTGGCCACTCGATATTGATCATGATGATTTTGGTTAGGTGACCAGTGACCTGAATTGTCCCTTCTTAAAACTCCTATTAAACCCTTAACTCAAACAAGCTACAAAAAGCATTTTAAAGGCTGACTCAGAGATTTCCTTATGATTCCGCCTGTGGATTATGCAGCTCGTTAAGTGAAATGAAATACACATCTCGCTGATGGTTGCACCGCTCTTCACGACGATTAATAGTGAAGAATTCAACTGGAATGTTGAGCTTGCTTGCTTGCTTGCTTGCTTGATTGCTTTCTAACGGCCGCAGCCGAGATGCTGTTCACCATGTAGCGCCAAATGTCCCTGTCTGTCATTAAGTTGAGCATGTCAGATGTATCCTGCTGGATGTCTCGAGCATTCACATCAATGTAGTTAAAGGGGCGAAAGGCACGGTAACTTCCAACATGTTACGTCTGAAATTACTTGATCTATCGCACGATGACAGTGACCGGCAAATCGTACACGGCGTTGGACAACAGAAGATGAAATTGGAGGGATATCACCATATATCTGTGCTTTGGTCATGTGCTCACGCCAGGATATGTTTTGTACTCACATAAGAAGCCAGGTGTAGTTGACATCCAATCTATTCTGTAGCTCTTCTTCATGGACCAGGTCTCAGATACATATGTGACCTGCTCCCACAAAACCCGGACAAAGTCGCCAGATCACTTTAGGAGAAATAGATCAATACACTTGTGTAAAATCAATAGAAAACAAAGGAATTTCCCAGGCAAATATTGATTGTTGATGGACAAAAGAATGTGCAATGTTTACATGTGACATATCATTTTAAAGCTTGTTTTATCAGCATTTCAAATCTGTACAAATCTCAAAATGAAAAATTTCCGACTTTGTCCGGGTTTCGTGGGAGCAGGTCACAATTATAACAGGATACTCTCTACACAGGCTCTAAAGAATTTCAGCTTGGTTGAATTGGAGATACCAGATTGCCACTAGTGGTGTAGTTTATTGTCGTCATGATGTCAAGACTGTCTAAGGATGTAATCAACCACGATTACAAGAGATAGGGATCAAGATTATCTCCTTGAAGGATTCCAGTAGATGTTAGGAACTCCTTTGTAGGCCCATCCACGGGCTGCACAAAGCTAGATGGGTTATCATGCATGATGGCAGTCTCATCTGTGAGACACCGTAGTTGGCGAGAATATGCAGCATTACATCTCTGTTTACACTGTCAAAAGCCTTGGAGAAGTCTACGAACACAATTGAAGCTTTGCTCTTGAAAATCCTTAAATTTGCTTTGATCCTTCTGAGGGCAAGTATCTGAGGTAGTGTTGATCTGCCTTTGCGATTAGAATTTTAAATCTATAAGATTTAATTTTAAATCTAAAAATGGATTGATCCATAATCACAATCATTTGGGATTTATTTTAAATCCTTGTAATTAGAGTGTACGTTAAATCAAGACATCATGCTCCCTAGATTTCAACTTTTGTGGAAGGACAAATCGTGTAATATTGCTGTTTTTTTCCTGGATAGGAACTCCCTTAATTTTTTGGAGTTCAATAGCGTTATCTGATAAAAGCCTGCTCATGTGGGTTATTATCGAGGTTTTAAAGTGCTCTCGAAGCTCAAAGTCATCTAGAGGTCAATTTGCTTGGAAATGCCCTCGAACAACCAAATTTCGCCAAAAGGACTGCTGACCTGAGCACAGAACAATGTTGAGGTCAAATACACGGGTGAAATGCACCGTTCACAAGCATGAACTTGTTATTCATATGTATGAAGACGACATTCACATTTCTTGGAATTCAATCCTACCTATGAAGATGCGTGTTGAAAAATACATTTCAGAGCTCGCTGCTCATAAGGGTTGTTATCGGGGTTTCAAAGTGATATCGCAGGTCAAAGGTCATCTAGAGGTAAATTTGCTTATAAATGCCCGAGAAAAAACAATTTTGGCCAAAAGTGCTGTTGACCTGAGCAGAGAACAATCCTGAGATCCATTAGCGGCGCCAGACTTCGTTTTGGAGGGGAAATAGGGGAAAAGTGAAATTCGGGGGGAGTGAAATTTAGGGGGAACTACCCTATAAATTTGCAGATTATTAACCAATTTAGGCCCCAAGTAACTGATTTTTCCCACGATTTGGTGATTTTTGGCCCCAATTTTTTGCAAAAAATCCGTATTGTTCTTCTGGTCGGTGGGAGGAGGGGACCGGGGAAAATAAACAAGCGGTTCTCGAACCATAAGTGTCGCCTGCTTTCGCGATCCACCTTTCCTTCACTCCTGTTTTATAACTTAACCTCGAATGGCCTTGAACTTTACAAGCGGACCCTTGACCGTAGTATCAAATGGAATGTTCCCCTGTTGCTTGTATGCCTCAAGTTTGCATGCAATTGGACTTCAACCTTGGCATCTAGGACCCAAGTTCTATAGCACTTGCACTTTTACTTCTCAAATTAGGCCAATTTGATGTTTTCAGCCCATTTTATAACTTGACCTCATATGACCTTTAGCCTTGGTATCTGACCCTTGACCGCGATATCAGATGAAGGTTTCCAGGGGCATCTATGACTGGTAGGTTTCGCCTCCTGAATTCTTGAAGGCGACACAAAAATTGAGGGGAAAATTTTCCTTATGCCCCCCCCTACGGCGCCGTCACTGTTGAGATCAAAAGTCATACGCGGGTAAACTACGCTAGTTTAGTATTTAATTGCCCTCTACAAGCATTAACTTGATTTTCATATGTATGTAGATGACAGTCAAATTTCTTGGAATGCAGTCCTACCTGGTGAAGATGCGCTTTGTCTATTACAATTCGGAATAGTTTCAAGTTTCAAAACTTGAAGCTATAAAACAAATTAAAACTTAGGCTAAGGCTAACCTTACATTAAAAACTGATCAGATCCCCGATTTTTCTCCTGTAGCCTCACTAACTTCGTTATCGTAAAGAACCAATTCTATTGAACAATTTAAAATCAATCAAAACATATTTATTTCCATGGATGATTATTTTTCACTGTGACCATATTCTATATCGTCACTGATTTCGCAAAGAAGCGAATCGGCATTTTTGGAGCGAATAAGATTTTTGCTGAATTGCAATATTATAATCTCTTTATATACCGAATATTAAGTGAAAATAACATTCCGATCTAAACATTCTAGCTTTTTTTTTTTCATTTTTCCCAAAGGATGAAATCAGCATCTCTAACAGCATTGAGTACATTTTCATTTTGGTTAAAGTACGTTTTCTGAAGAGCGATCTTTGGTGCTGGGGTGGACAGGGATGATGATCAAAAGTAAAGATGTACTGTCTCAGGTATATATTTGCCAGTTGTCCAAAGATATCACTTTTGTCCAACCTTCGGTCATTTATAATCTGAACAGGTATACTGCCCTTTTAGTAAGTATAAGCTGCCCTGTGCAAACCTATTACAACCGACCAATTCTGAATACTTTTTGAATGAAGCAGCTATTTTGAATGTTCAATTTGAAAAGAGCCGGGAATCGAACCATTTGCGTAATAGTTGAAACGAAAAGGCTTTTAAAATCGTGACCTGTGAAATCGGCAAGTGAATGGAATCACAAAGCTATAATCTTTTAAAATCAATGGAGTGTGGCTAGTTGCCATCATTGCAGAGGCCACATTTATTTTTTATTTACTTTCTTTCAACTTCCTGCATTAATAAGATTTCCCTTTTTAGTCTGTAGGCTTTGGTAAGATTATTGTCAAATAACATTGGGTTTATGATTGGGTTTATGTAATAAATATTAGCGAGTTTTGTGTATAGTAGGTTCTATGTTGATAAATCAATGTCCCTAACCTGATGAAACACTGATAATATTTCTAAACTAAATGTTAGTGAGATGAGTAGAGTAAATGTAATCAGGGAGAGTCTCATGTAACATGGATGTTAATGTCAGCGTACAATGGATAGGGTTAACATGATTATTTTTGTGGTGGCCTTTTTTCAGACCAATAATTCTATCGATATTTTCCTTGTTAAGTAGCCTCCTCTCCATGCTAATGGAACGGCTTGGTCACATGGGGAAGATCGGTCTTGGGAAAATACAATTTAATCAGAGTTTCAAGATTCAAATTCAGCATTTTAAAAACAAACTTCCTAATGTCTTTGATTTACATACCTCTCCTAGAGCTTCAATCTGAGTCACTACTTCTTCTGTGTCATTTGTGTCAAATTGAATCACACTTAAAATATCTAGCACAGCGGTAACCACGCTTTCAAATTCTTCGTCAGTGGATATGGTATCGTTGTGTTCGGTGTTGGTTTGGCTTTTCAGTGAAACGAGTTTTGCTAAGACTTCCTCGGGCTTGATACCTAATGGTTCAATATCATGTAAAACGTATCTAACTTTTTAAAAAGGCGAAATTCTGTTGAACTCTTGACATTTTACATTAAGAATGATCAAGTGGATTATATATCAAAAACAATAAGAAAAAGTACGTAACAAATGTTGCCTCCACAATGCAATTGTATCTTTTTTTCCGTCTTGACTTTAAACTAATCAATGACTCCTGAGCGCATATACATAACTCGAAATTAATTGAAACTACCAAATGTGTTTTTTGTCGTATGCATTAAGAATATTTTACGTCAAATAAAAAAGACGAACTATTTTTCTCTTGATACAGTGTTTAATTCTTGTGCTTAGAGAAACATTGACAGTATTAAATATTAAGACGGGACATTTAGCATCATAGTTTCAAGACACATTTCATATGGATACTTAGGCATTTCTGGCATAAATCAAGATTTAGTGTAAGACAGGAGAGGGAGGGGAGAGAGAGAGAGAGCCTCTGAAGATTCTCAGATTAACTTATTTTTTTTATTTTAAAAAAGGGATTCAATTGCGAAGAAAAAAGTGCCGAAATGTCGACCTTTGTATGATTTTATTTTAACAGTATGAACCTCTTACAAATTTCAATTATATGTTCCGTGTTGTGACGAAAATGGTGTACCTTTATGTCCTCCATTGAAATACAGCCTGTCTCAAAAAAATTGTGCAAGCGACAAGCGCCCCCTCGTTGGCAATTAGAAAATATGTTAGTGACATGATGTACATTTTTGTCAAAGGCGCAAGTCTCCGCTTCAATGCCGTTGGTTCCATTAATTTGCTTGTTTAATCTCAAGATATGTTAGTGAGGGGCTGACGACTCAACGTATTTTTAACTCAAAAGTCGAGAGGGGAAAAGCAGTTGTATTCTATATCGGCCGCCGAACCCAAACAGTCAAACGGGTTTTGTGGATTGTCTACTCGTATACTCTACCATGGATTACCAGTCTCGATAAAATTTACAGCAGTGCAGTAATCTATCTCTAATACGGGAGTGTTGATCGTGGTTTTAATCTCGAGTGATGAGGGCCTCATACGACTTGTCTGTTTGCCGGTAAGAAACTGGACGTGAACAGGTCCAGAACATGGCATTGGCAAGCGATGGGCTCTGTCGGCCAGCGATACTGGTGAGGTATGCACCCCCCCCCCCCCCCGGGAATCTGGGTGTGGAGCTCGCGACATCGACAGCTGAAACAGGGTATCATTCCAGAATTGTGTTATCGTCTCCCTAGTGCCAAATTAGCGTTACGGCACCGTTGACGGCGAAATGTTCTTCCTCGTGAGGACGTTAGCGAAACTCTATGCTGGTTCGGCGTTGGTTGTGGAATATTTGAGATATACCCATAACTTTAAAGACATGTTTAACAGTACAAGAAACTATACGATATCACCAGGGTTTATTGCGAATTACTTGGACCTATTCCAGCAGGAGTGTAGAGAGCACGCTAGTATCACTCAAACCCAGCTTACAGCTTATGGTGAGCATCATATACATCATAAACTTTTTGGGAAGGTGTTTACTACTAAGACAAAATCCCCTCTTGGAACCTTAATACAAGTCCTAGGCCTATGACGGCTAGTTTTGGTGTCCTAGATTCGAATTCGGGTTCCGCTGACAGCATGGAAGTTAGTGTGGGTAACGCCTGTCAAAATTTTTCATTGACTTTGTAGTTGTGTGTTCATATGCTATTATTCCTTCAAGTCAATCTTTGCATCACAGAGCAAATGCATTAACTAGCAAGAAATGAAGGTGGTGGTCATATAAATTGGTGTAAATAAAGGAATGTAAGAGAAAGCGTTAATATCTTCATCAGTCAATTAATTTAAGGGCGTTTGCGTTACCGTAGGCGGAGGTGTTAAAATGCTACACTGTATGTGTATCTTCTCCAAGTCATCTGTTTGCCCAAAAAATCAATTAGTTCAATTTATCCGGGGCTGTGGTACATCATATAGATACGCATTTGTGGTATTCGCTCGTTAGCATGATTAGGTTACATCACATAAACGTCGCCCTTCATTTAGGCTATTGATGCTATGTTGCCCGAAATTTCAATTGGTTCAATTATCCTGGGCTTTTGATACGTCATAAGGACTATGCATTCTGTGGTATCTGCGAGTT